>JASANE010030516.1:0-33597 GCA_030248225.1 Trileptium ribeirensis | reverse complement strand
TTGCTGATGCGGTCTTTATTATAGTTTAAATCGCTATTGCCATCAACGCGTTTGCCGTTCACCATTTTTGCAAGCGAACTGTATGTGTAAAATTTGTAAATCATTCTTTTAGAATCGTTGTAGGAATATGCTATGCGTTCTGTATGTGTTTATATATGCATATATACATATATATGCATGCACATATATATGCATATATACATATATATATATAAACTTACGATGAACGATATATGTAATCCAAAACAGGAAAACACCAAAATTATTAAATTGCGAGGACCGTTTTTCGTTTTTGCCTGAGCTACACTTCAGGTTAGTTTCATTTGGTGTTTAGGTATTATTTCTGAGCCCAATACTGATGAAGCAAGCTCAACTTACTCAATTGAAGGTTATACACTGGTTCAAAGCTCCTGTTTTATATATTATTGGTTAGCATGTTATGAATTCTGGGAGTAATTAAAGACTTGAGTATGTTCATTGTTTCGTACCGCTATTATAATCCTCAGATATTCATATTGCTATTTTTCGAAAAAGTCGACAACAAATATCGCCATGATGTGGTGCATCATCAGATCAAAATCAAACTTGTGTATTAAAATTGAAGTTTTTTATATTTGAACCGTTTTAACAAAGTACGAAAGACGACGCTGACCGGACCTAAACATATTAATTTAATCAACCCTTTATATACAGTATATCTCCCCAAAATATACATATGGCTTTACTAAGCTATAAAGAAAGTTATACAATACAAATACAATACAAATTTATTCAGTTTCTATATTACATCCGAGACTTTACACTTACTGCAGTGTTCTGCTTCGGAACCGCGTTGATACGATTCGAGAATGTGAACCTTGTTGAGTTAGTTAAACTATAGTAAGATTATGGCCGCTGTGAAATCTCTGCATTCTAAGCGAACGTTAACAGAAGTCTTTTCTATCTACAGTTGCTCACATTCTTGTTGCGTGTTTGTGTTTTAACTTTTGATTTGATTGTCATCTCATCGTATTTAATTGACATTTTGCATCTACGTTAATCAAAGTACTCCAATTATGTGTTAATAATTAATTTTCGGTTAACAGTTTATAAACGAAACTAAATCCCGTGTCATTGGTAACGCGCTGTGCTAACTAATTATAGTAGTGTGGTCTTTAAATATATTGGTTTTCACAAATTGATTGATAGAGACTATAAAAAATAGCAATTCCCCTGAAAGATTTCAGGTGTACATCAGTTTTCTGCTAAAGAAGGCAGGCGAGAGCTCGTATGTTCACTAAGTCTCTTTCATAAAAGATACCTGTAACTAGTCCGCATTTTGTGTGAGGCAACAAAGAAGACTTAGCAAACATTGACACATTAGAGCACAGTATAACATAGCGGAGGTTGTGTGTTGCATGAGTGAAAGCGTTTAAATCCAGTGTCGGTGTGTGTGATCGGCCGTAACTGCGAAGATTAAGAATTTACACCGTCATATTACAATACTTAAAATGTGTTGTGGCTTAGAATTTGCAGCTGATTGTGATGGTTTTCAAATCATAATGTACACAGAAAGTAGATTGGAGAGTGCAATGTTTGCAACGTCGGTCAATCAATTAAACGTCATCTAATATTATACCTTCAAGTTTTCAAGTATGTAGACACAATATTTTAGATAATATTTGGAATTTCAGTCCATCGTGGGATTTGACTTTACTTTGCCATTTGTCGCAACTTGCGTTACAGAACAAATTCTTTTTTTAAGGCTTCTCTTCTTAATGTGATGAAAAACAAGCCTACCTTGCGCCAGAAATAATATATGCATGTGTAAAAATTTGTATTATACCTACATACTTGTGTGAACGTCGTTAAGTCTTGAAATTACCTATTTAAGCTTAATTTTGGGTGCTATGCCAGTGGTTTACCTTCAGGGGGCACTTCAATCGTTCGCGTGGATGAGAGATGTGGGCAGACGCATTATCGTACCTTCCCAGCTCTAATTAGAGGCCGGAGCCTAGCACGGGAGGGCACGCCAGCTCCCTGGGCGATGGGATTAAGTTTCGTTTATAAACTGTTAACCGAAAATTAATTATTAACACATAATTGGAGTACTTTGATTAACGTAGATGCAAAATGTCAAATAAATACGATGAGATGACAATCAAATCAAAAGTTAAAACACAAACACTCAACAAGAATGTGAGCAACTGTAGATAGAAAAGACTTCTGTTAACGTTCGCTTAGAATGCAGAGATTTCACAGCGGCCATAATCTTACTATAGTTTAACTAACTCAACAAGGTTCACATTCTCGAATCGTATCAACGCGGTTCCGAAGCAGAACACTGCAGTAAGTGTAAAGTCTCGGATGTAATATAGAAACTGAATAAATTTGTATTGTATTTGTATTGTATAACTTTCTTTATAGCTTAGTAAAGCCATATGTATATTTTGGGGAGATATACTGTATATAAAGGGTTGATTAAATTAATATGTTTAGGTCCGGTCAGCGTCGTCTTTCGTACTTTGTTAAAACGGTTCAAATATAAAAAACTTCAATTTTAATACACAAGTTTGATTTTGATCTGATGATGCACCACATAGTCGGCGATATTTGTTGTCAACTTTTTCGAAATAGCAATATGAATATCTGAGGATTATAATAGCGGTACGAAACAATGAACATACTCAAGTCTTTAATTACTCCCAGAATTCATAACATGCTAACCAATAATATATAAAACAGGAGCTTTGAACCAGTGTATAACCTAGATTCGAGTAGAGTAAGACTTGCTTCATCAGTATTGGGCTCAGAAATAATACCTAAACACGGGGAAATGAAACTAACCTGAAGTGTAGCTCAGGCAAAAACGAAAAACGGTCCTCGCAATTTAATAATTTTGGTGTTTTCCTGTTTTGGATTACATATATCGTTCATCGTAAGTTTATATATATATATGTATATATGCATATATATGTGTATGCATATATATGTATATATGCATATATAAACACATACAGAACGCATAGCATATTCCTACAACGATTCTAAAAGAATGATTTACAAATTTTACACATACAGTTCGCTTGCAAAAATGGTGAACGGCAAACGCGTTGATGGCAATAGCGATTTAAACTATAATAAAGACCGCATCGGGTCCAAATTTTCAGATCCGACCCGACTGCAGTCTTTCAAGATACATATATATGCAGTACAAAATTCCTATAGTAAATGATGTTTTAAGACATGTGTTTGCGTTCAGGTATATTTTGCACTTAAAGGTGTGTTCACACAATCAAATATTTTGCTCAAACTTTGATCAAAATTTGAGCTGAAATTTTGATCAAAGTTTGAAAGGATCTTTTTTGCATTTTTGGTAAATTTGAATGTGTGAACACTGTTCAAATTTTTCATGGATATTCCTGTAGCCAATGACCGACAAGATTCATTGCTTGAAAAAGTTTGAGCTCAAATTTTGTTCTGTAATTTTGAAATACCGCAATTTTTCGTAAAAATTACCGTCAAATTTTGATCAAAATTTGATCAAATTTTGAGCTGAAATTTTGAGTTCAAAATTTGAGCAAAAAATTTGAGCGTGTGAACACGCCTTTACACTTATAGCACATTTATTACCCAAACATTCTTATTGATCACGTGCAAAATTGTGTATAATCACGTGCACGCATATATAAAACATAATATACGACAGCATTAGTTGGATCATACCTGGACCCGAATTTGACCGGACGACCCTTCGGGTCTATGACCAGAGCCAACCTGGCCGGGACCCCACCCGACTACCGTCCTCTAAACTGTAAGTCAACCTTTTAATCGACAAATTATGAAGTATATATAAAGATACAAATATGGTATTCGCAAACAGGGGCGTAACCACAAGCTGAAAAGTGCGGGGTCCGAACAAAATTAATATATTGACCACCAGCTAAAAATGTGGAGGTCGGGTTGACACATAGTATCAATGTGCAATAAAAACATGATAACTAATTGACCCACTTACCCAAGACGGTACGCCCATGATTGTATGCAAAATACTCCATGAAAATATTGTTATTCGTTCATGAAATATTTAGAAATAACTGTTTGGACAAACAGACAGGGATAAAATTACCAGTATGCATGCAAATAAATGATTGTAAACAGAAACTGTTGCTAAATGTGAGGTCAAAAACTGAGAGGTCCCAGACACACAGGCTAAATGCTGGCGTACGGAGCCCTTAGCCCCGCAGATGAGCCCGTGTTCGTGAACGCGGTTAACTTTATGTTCAGTCCCCTGTTTATGCACAGCATGTGGTGCGACATGTTCACGTTTCACCAGGAGACTCTGTGATTAAGCCACGATATAACTATTGAGAACAGATAGTGGCTAGGCTATAGCTATACCTGTAAGCTAGCAGTCAATACATCCACTAAACCCCAGAATCCCATGAGTAAGTATTAGCTAGTTAAACATCTTACCATTTTGTTAAACAATTGTATTTCATTCAATATGACTTAAGTTTGATGTCATTTTCCGTGAGTGTGTGTGCTGCAAAAAGTCAAAAACAGAGATGGGTTTAATAACTACTGGGGTAGCATAATCTTTGTATTGTTTGTGACATGACTCCCTGGAGAAAAATAAATACTACCCCGGCTATACAAATAGGCTAGTCCTGCTACTCGTCAGACAATAAATGAAACTTCAAAAATCTGAAAAAATACAAACTGGCTTAGAACAATTATATGCTAGAGCAAGGCCGGGTGGAGTTCCGGCATTCTCCCTCTCTGTAAGAAATTTATGGGTCCACCAGTGATCACACCGTCTATAAAAATATATAGATGTCACTTAATGAGCAGCTGGCCAGGTTTCCAACTGGACAAGTTAGTATGATTCCAAATTAAAAGTAGCATTTTCATTTCCAAATAAAGCAAAAGTGAAGCTTGTGACGTGGACTTTTCTACTAATTTCAGCCCAAATCTTAAAAAAAATATCAGCAAATAAAATGGTATAGTGCGATTGGTACAAACAAGCCAAAGGCTAATATTTTAGTTGGTCAATATTAGTGTATGGACGTGGATATATGTTCGTGTGCGCAATGGTTTAGTGAAAAACGTAGGAGTAAAGTTCTCCTATGCTTACTAGAGCTAATCTGTTTCGAAAAAGCAATCATAAGGCTTAATCTTCAACCACGCTAAAAACCAGTAGGGAGGTTTTTAAATTTGTTTCAGACACGAAAACTCTATACTAATGGCAACGATATTATACAGGACAAAATAGCTAGGTATTATTTACACAATCAAAGCCCGAACAAAATTCTGCGTCGTTCAATGCTCGACAAACGCAAGCCCACGCCAGGAATGGAACCTCGATTGTAATGTTAGCTTGTGTTCTAAGCGTTACTGCTTTGCAGAGCGAGAGAATAACAACGCACAACCAAACATACCGAGTACAACAAACTTGGTTAACACAACACTTCGCAGCGTGCGCTTCTTTTACACGAGGCCAGTGAATGTTAGAGGAATAAAATAAAGTTGCACAAAACCTCACTCGCGTTCAAAGGTTAAGCTAAAAAAATCCTGAGGCTTACTAAGTTTAATGCCCGTAATCCAAAACAATGCAAACTATAGACGATTTTGTTGCAAAACAATTATTCATAACTTATCTCTTAGTTACCGAATAAATATATTATTTCCCTCTTTTACAAATATTAGATGAGATGGCTTATAACAATAGCAAATAAGAACATCTTTGGAAACAGTAAATTAAAATGTTTATTAGACCACATCATTATGACCGATGAAATCCCATCAAGATGATGGAGGAAGACGAATATCAATATCATCTCCTCTACTTAGACAATGTATGTTGCTGCTGCGGCTCAACTCAATTAAAACCTAGACACCACGGGACGGACAACAATGAGTAGATGAAGCCATGAACCACCACCAGCGACCACTAAAGACATTATGAAACAGGCTTCTTCGACTACTACTACCAGTTAAGTTGGAGTGAATGGTTGTAGTATTAGCTGTCGTAGACACTTGAAATGTCTCATAAGACACGGTGAAGCAACATAATAATTATAATCTGAAAGCTTTAATAGTAATACTATAAATAATAAGATGATATATAAAATGCGTATGGTCAAAGAAGCATTTAAGAAGCTAGCCTATCGCTTTGGAGTATCACGTTGTTGTTTATTACAAGTAAGTCCCTTGGTTTCCATAAAGCGAAATGATTATAAATATCGATGCGACTGATACTGGATAAAACGATGAAATAATTATTATTATTATGTAAGTTTTGGATATTCTTATTAAATTTAGCCAAGTCGCAACTGGCGCTTAGGAAAAATTCATTATTTTGAAATTATGCACAACGCTTAACTATAAATATGATATTGAAGCAATACCGTTAAGTTAGAATTATAGTCGCACAGATTTTTTGCACGATAAGACTCAAATTGCTTGGTTAATTAAATAAATAATAGTAAACGGTTTATTATTCTTGTACAGAAAGCCTCTGCAGTAAGCAGTAACCTAACAGGTGATTACCAAGATATACCACTACCGGTACCCTTAGCATGGGCGCAAACACCGGGAGGAGACCATGTAGTTTGTCCCACTAGAAATATGGAAAGTTGTACAGTCATGAATGTATAATTCAAAATATGACTGGCCTATTCACCAAAAATTTCCATGTTGATCATCTACATGTATATTATATAGATATATCCCTGGGGGGCGGATATATAAGTCGATCCCCTAGAAATCTAGCAAGTTGGTCACGCATGTATGTAGATATAAACTTGTAATAACCAGCATGTCAATAACCGTACAACGTTTGCCAGATGCACTATAACCCGCCCTTTCCCCCATCTGAATTTTTTCGCGTTTGGGTCCTTGAGCCTTAGCCTGAGCTTCACTTTAATATATTGCCTACCGTAAGACTAAAACTAACTAGGGGGACTATCGCCCACAAGCCCACTCGTAGCTGTCCTTTCCTCTAAACAATATATATACCAATATCCATTGTGGATTACTATAGAGGGTTTCGCTACATGAGTGCCTCAAGTCTTAAGTAATTTCGTTGCATAATTTCTGTCACACACTATATATCTTAGCAGAGGTTTAGCTGATAGCAGTAAAGGCCAAACCAGTGTTCTCATAACAAATATTGAATAATCGAAAACTTGAGCCTACTTCGTCAGCATGAGTTTGTGGGTTATGTTCGACTAAATTAACGAATGTGCCAGCTGAAGATCGACTGGACGTTCAAATATCTACCAATACTCTGCTCTGCGGTCCGTAGTTATATAAGATAGTACTCAATTATAAACAAATTTTGGTATGGAAGAGGTATTGCAATCTTGTTCTATTTTGTAATAAAGAATATGAGATGATATTATAATGACTTGTACAGCTCATGATTTGTGATATGGTTTCATAATGATTTATGCACAACGAAAACTTTGACAATCTGTAAGAGCCCGAACGTGCAAGTTCTATTTTGTAATACGTACAGAAAATGAGATGATATTACATTGACTTGTACAGCTCATGATTTATTATTTCATATGTAATGATTTATGCACAACGAAAACTTTGACAGTGTGTAAGAGCCCGAACGGGCAAGTTTTATTTTGTAATACGTACAGAAAATGAGATGATATTACATTGACTTGTACAGCTGATGATTTATGATTTCATACGTAATCATTTATGCACAACGAAAACTTTGACAGTCTGTAAGAGCCCGACGGGCAAGTGTTATTTTGTAATACAGAAAATGAGATGATATTACATTGACTTGTACAGCTCATGATTTATGATAATATGATTTCATAATGATTTATGCACAACGAAAACTTTGACAGTCAGTAAGAGCCCGAACGGGCAAGTTCTATTTTGTAATACAGAAAATGATATGATATTACATTGACTTGTACAGCTCATGACTTATGATAATATGATTTCATGATTTATGCACAACGAAAACTTTGACAGTCTGTAAGAGCCCGAACGGGCAAGTTCTATTTTGTAATACGTACAGAAAATGAGATGATATTACATTGACTTGTATAGCTCATGATTTATGATGATTTCGATTTATGCACAACGAAAATTTTGACAATCTGTAAGAGCCTGAACGGGCAAGTTCTATTTTTTAATACGTATATAAAATGAAATCATATTACATTGACTTGTACAGCTCATGATTTATGATGATTTCATACGTAATGATTTATGCACAGCGAAAATTTTGACAATCTGTAACAGCATGAACGGGCAAGTTCTATTTTTTAATGCGTACAGAAAATGACATGATATTAATTGCCTTGTACAGCTCATGATTTATGATAATATGATTTCATGATTTATGCACAACGAAAACTTTGACAATCTGTAAGAGCATGAACGGGCAAGTTCTATTTTTAATACGTATAGAAAATGACATGATATTACATTGACTTGTACAGCTCATGATTTATGATAATATGATTTCATGATTTATGCACAATGAAAACTTTGACAATTTGTAAGAGCATGAACGGGCAAGTTCTATTTTTTAATACGTATAGAAAATGAGATGATATTACATTGGCTTGTAAAGCTCATGATTTATGATATAATTTCATGATTTATGCACAACGAAAACTTTGACAGTCTGTAAGAGCCCGAACGTACAAGTTCTATTTTGTAATACATAGAGAAAATGAGATGATATTACATTGACTTGTACAGCTCATGATTTATGATGATTTCATACGTAATGATTTATGCACAACGAAAACTTTGACAATCTGTAAGAGCATGAACGGGCAAGTTCTATTTTTTAATACGTATAGAAAATGACATGATATTACATTGACTTGTACAGCTCATGATTTATGATAACATGATTTCATGACTTATGCACAACGAAAACTTTGACAATCTGTAAGAGCATGAACGGGCAAATTCTATTTTTAATACGTATACAAAATGACATGATATTACATTGACTTGTACAGCTCATGATTTATGCACAACGAAAACTTTGACAACCTGCAAGAGCATGAACGGGCAAGTTCTATTTTTTAATACGTATAGAAAATGACATGACATTACATTGACTTGTACAGCTCATGATTTATGATAACATGATTTCATGACTTATGCACAACGAAAACTTTGACAATTTGTAAGAGCATGAACGGGCAAGTTCTATTTTTTAATACGTATAGAAAATGAGATGATATTACATTGACTTGTAAAGCTCATGATTTATGATATAATTTCAAGATTTATGCACAACGAAAACTATGACAGTCTGTAAGAGCCCGAACGTACAAGTTCTATTTTGTAATACATAGAGAAAATGAGATGATATTACATTGACTTGTACAGCTCATGATTTATGATGATTTCATACGTAATGATTTATGCACAACGAAAACTTTGACAATCTGTAAGAGCATGAACGGACAAGTTCTATTATTTAATACGTATAGAAAATGACATGATATTACATTGACTTGTGCAGCTCATGATTTATGCTAATATGATTTCATGATTTATGCACAACGAAAACTTTGACAATCTGTAAGAGCATGAACGGGCAAGTTCTATTTTTTAATACGTATAGAAAATGATATGATATTACATTGACTTGTACAGCTCATGATTTATGATAATATGATTTCATGATTTATGCACAACGAAAACTTTGACAATCTGTAAGAGCATGAACGGGCAAGTTCTATTTTTTAATGCGTATAGAAAATGACATGATATTACATTGCCTTGTAAAGCTCATGATTTATGATAACATGATTTCATGATTTATGCACAACGAAAGCTTTGACAATCTGTAAGAGCATGAATGGGCAAGTTCTATTTTTTAATACGTATAGAAAATGACATGATATTACATTGCCTTGTAAAGCTCATGATTTATGATAACATGATTTCATGACTTATGCACAACGAAAGCTTTGACAATCTGTAAGAGTATGAACGGGCAAGTTATATTTTTTAATACGTATAGAAAATGACATGATATTACATTGACTTGTACAGCTCATGATTTATGATAATATGATTTCAAGAGTTATGCACAACGAAAACTTTGACAGTCTGTATGATCCCGAACGGGCAAGTTCTGTTTTGTAATACGTACAGAAAATGGGATGATATTAAATTGACTTGTACAGCTCATGATTTATGATGATTTCATACGTAATGATTTATGCACAACGAAAATTTTGACAATCTGTAAGAGTCTGAACGAGCTCCTATTTTTAATACGTATAGAAAATGAAATAATATTACTTTGACTTGTACAGCTCATGATTTATGATGATTTCATACGTAATGATTTATGCACAACGAAAATTTTGACAATCTGTAAGAGCCTGAACGGGCAAGTTCTATTTTTTAATACGTATAGAAAATGAAATAATATTACATTGACTTGTACAGCTCATGATTTATGATGATTTCATACGTAATGATTTATGCACAACGAAAACTTTGACAATCTGTAAGAGCCCGAACGGGCAAGTTCTATTTTTAATACAGAAAATGAAATCATATTACATTGACTTGTACAGCTCATGATTTATGATAATATGATTTCATGATTTATGCACAACGAAAACTTTGACAATCTGTAAGAGCATGAACGGGCAAGTTCTATTTTTTAATGCGTATAGAAAATGACATGATATTACATTGCCTTGTAAAGCTCATGATTTATGATAACATTATTTCATGATTTATGCACAACGAAAGCTTTGACAATCTGTAGGAGCATGAATGGGCAAGTTCTATTTTTTAATACGTATAGAAAATGACATGACATTACATTGCCTTGTAAAGCTCATGATTTATGATAACATGATTTCATGATTTATGCGCAACGAAAGCTTTGACAATCTGTAAGAGTATGAACAGGCAACTTCTATTTTTTAATACGTATAGAAAATGACATGATATTACATTGACTTGTACTGCTCATGATTTATGATAATATGATTTCATGATTTATGCACAACGAAAACTTTGACAATCTGTAATAGCATGAACGGGCAAGTTCTATTTTTTAATACGTATAGAAAATGACATGATATTACATTGACTTGTACAGCTCATGATTTATGCTAACATGATTTCATGATTTATGCACAACGAAAACTTTGACAATCTGTAAGAGCATGAACGGGCAAGTTCTATTTTTTAATACGTATAGAAATGACATGATATTACATTGACTTGTACAGCTCATGATTTATGATAATATGATTTCATGATTTATGCACAACGAAAACTTTGACAATCTGTAAGAGCATGAACGGGCAAGTTCTATTTTTAATGCGTATAGAAAATGACATGATATTACATTACCTTGTAAAGCTCATGATTTATGATAACATGATTTCATGATTTATGCACAACGAAAGCTTTGACAATCTGTAAGAGCATGAATGGGCAAGTTCTATTTTTTAATACGTATAGAAAATGACATGATATTACATTGCCTTGTAAAGCTCACGATTTATGATAACATGATTTCATGATTTATGCACAACGAAAGCTTTGACAATCTGTAAGAGTATGAACGGGCAAGTTATATTTTTTAATACGTATAGAAAATGACATGATATTACATTGACTTGTACAGCTCATGATTTATGATAATATGATTTCAAGATTTATGCACAACGAAAACTTTGACAGTCTGTATGATCCCGAACGGGCAAGTTCTGTTTTGTAATACGTACAGAAAATGGGATGATATTACATTGACTTGTACAGCTCATGATTTATGATGATTTCATACGTAATGATTTATGTACAACGAAAATTTTGACAATCTGTAAGAGTCTGAACGGGCAAGTTCTATTTTTTAATACGTATAGAAAATGAAATAATATTACGTTGACTTGTACAGCTCATGATTTATGATGATTTCATACGTAATGATTTATGCACAACGAAAACTTTGACAATCTGTAAGAGCATGAACGGGCAAGTTCTATTTTTAATACAGAAAATGACATGATATTACATTGACTTGTACAACTCATGATTTATGATAATATGATTTCATGATTTATGCACAACGAAAACTTTGACAATCTGTAAGAGCATGAACGGGCAAGTTCTATTTTTTAATGCGTATAGAAAATGACATGATATTATATTGCCTTGTAAAGCTCACGATTTATGATTACATGATTTCATGATTTATGCACAACGAAAGCTTTGACAATCTGTAAGAGCATGAATGGGCAAGTTCCACGTTTTAATACGTATAGAAAATGACATGATATTACACTGCCTTGTAAAGCTCATGATTTATGATAACATGATTTCATGATTTATGCGCAACGAAAGCTTTGACAATCTGTAAGAGTATGAACGGGCAAGTTCTATTTTTTAATACGTATAGAAAATGACATGATATTACATCGACTTGTACAGCTCATGATTTATGATAATATGATTTCAAGATTTATGCACAACGAAAACTTTGACAGTCTGTAAGATCCCGAACGGGCAAGTTCTGTTTTGTAATACGTACAGAAAATGGGACGATATTACATTGACTTGTACAGCTCATGATTTATGATGATTTCATACGTAATGATTTATGCACAACGAAAATTTTGACAATCTGTAAGAGCCTGAACGGGTAAGTTCTATTTTTTAATACGTATAGAAAATGAAATAATATTACATTGACTTGTACAGCTCATGATTTATGATGATTTCATACGTAATGATTTATGCACAACGAAAATTTTGACAATCTGTAAGAGCCTGAACGGGCAAGTTCTATTTTTTAATACGTATAGAAAATGAAATCATATTACATTGACTTCTACAACTCATGATTTATGATGATTTCATACGTAATGATTTATGCACAACGAAAACTTTGACAATCTGTAAGAGCCCGAAAGGGCAAATTCTATTTTGTAATACAGAAAATGAAATCATATTACATTGAATTGTACAGCTTATGATTTATGATAACATGATTTCATGACTTATGCACAACGAAAACTTTGACAATCTGTAAGAGCATAAACGGGCAAGTTCTATTTTGTAATACGTACAGAAAATGAGATGATATTACATTGACTTGTACAGCTCATGATTTATGATGATTTCATACGTAATGATTTATGCACAACGAAAATTTTGACAATCTGTAAGAGCCTGAACGGGCAAGTTCTATTTTTTAATACGTATATAAAATGAAATCATATTACATTGACTTGTACAGCTCATGATTTATGATGATTTCATACGTAATGATTTATGCACAGCGAAAATTTTGACAATCTGTAACAGCATGAACGGGCAAGTTCTATTTTTTAATGCGTATAGAAAATGACATGATATTAATTGCCTTGTACAGCTCATGATTTATGATAATATGATTTCATGATTTATGCACAACGAAAACTTTGACAATCTGTAAGAGCATGAACGGGCAAGTTTTATTTTTTAATACGTATAGAAAATGACATGACATTACATTGACTTGTATAGCTCATGATTTATGATAACATGATTTCATGACTTATGCACAACGAAAACTTTGACAATCTGTAAGAGCATAAACGGGCAAGTTCTATTTTGTAATACGTACAGAAAATGAGATGATATTACATTGGCTTGTAAAGCTCATGATTTATGATAACATGATTTCATGATTTATGCACAACGAAAACTTTGACAGTCTGTAAGAGCCCGAACGTACAAGTTCTATTTTGTAATACATAGAGAAAATGAGATGATATTACATTGACTTGTACAGCTCATGATTTATGATGATTTCATACGTAATTATTTTTGCACAACGAAAACTTTAGCCAATCTGGATGAGCCCAAACAGGAAACAATAATTTGTAACGGTTATCTCAAACAGTGAAACTTATATATGTAGGTGTAGAATCTAAATGTAAGGTTACAAGATTCTTTTAAGGTGTGATCAAAATTCAACAAGTTACTTGTTATATAAAGTAAACCTTACATATAAACAATACCTACTGAATATTTTTGCTATGCTTTTTATGGGTCATTAAATTTTTTGTTGCTGATTCTACACGCCTTTTGTAATATTTATATATCGTTAAATGTCGTATCTATAACATTCAGCGAAGGATTCCTACATGACGCGATAGTAGCCTTGCCTATAAAATACTACTGTATGTGGGTATGTCTCTGACATCAGCAGCTCCAGGCATTAAACACATTTTCTGCTGCAACGTTTAGCATTTGGTAATAGCTAGTCAAATCGCAAGAATGGTATGTATGGTGACAAATTCAAGATATGCGACTGAATGCAGCAGCAACGGTAGTCCAATGTAAGTACATCGACACATAACCACAAGTGCCCAGTGGCCCCAAACACACTGCGAATAGTTCGTAGCGCTAAACTCACAACAATATAAAACAATAAATGTTGGTGACATACGTATTAAATACAGATGTCGAAATTCTAGTATTGCGAGTTGGGCTAAATTTTTTTCAACTAATTAATGTTTAAAATTATTTTACAGTATTCCGTACGTTATTGCAGTGAAAATCATGTCGGTCAAAAAATTTTGATAATGATATGCCTTACGATAGAACTATCTGCAAATCTAATAGTTTACAAAGCCGCGATAGTTACAAGTTTAACAGAACCAGTTTCTATTAATTTTCTGGTCTTTTTATCTTCAATGACAATGTTGCAAAAGGAAAATTCGTTAAACTATTGATAGTCGTCATTGATAACTATTTTTTAACAGAGCCAGTTTCCATTGATTTTCAGGTCTTTTTATCTTCAATGACGATGTTGCAAAAGGTAAATTCGTTCAACTATTAATAGTCATCATTAATAGTCGTAAAACTATTTTTAACAGAGCCAGTTTCCATTCATTTTCAGGTCTTGTTTATCTACAATGCCAATGTTGCAAAAGTAAATTCGTTAAACTGTTGATAGTCGTCATAGATAGTCGTAAAACTATTTTTAACAGACCCAGTTTCCATTATTTTCAGGTCTTTTTTATCTTCAATGACGATGTTGCAAAAGGTAAATTCGTTAAACTATTGATAGTCGTAAAACTATTTTTTAACAGAGACAGTTTCCATTCATTTTCAGGTCTTTTTTATCTTCAATGACAATGTCGAAAAAAATGGAAATTCGTCAAACTATTCATAAAACATTGCTACTGGTTATGGGATGGCAACAAGCACCGTCGCTTGTTAAGCTTGTTACTCTTACAAGGGTGCATCCGCAAAAAAATCTTGGACGACGGAGGTGTAGTATGAACAAAGCAATTTGTGGGAGGAGGGACAGGGCTCAGTATGATCGAAAAAATCTTGGGGGAGGGCGGAACGCAGTACCATCTCACACCCACTGTTCGGTTCGATGCATGGCTGGATACCATAAGTTTATAGACACATCCAAGCTTAATCAACTTCGTAAATCTCTGGTGAGGTCAAACTACACGTCCGCCCCCAAACTCCTGCGCAATCAAAAGTGTTGATTTTGTTTTTAATAATAAATTTAAGTCGACTTTCGCAATAAGGTGGAAATCTCTGTTGTGAAAAAATGTATTTTGGCACTTATCTCGTCGCTTCTTTTTGTCGAATAGTGGCTCTAACGGATAGAAGAAGCACAATTACTCACTTTCCACTAACATATTTGACACAGGTACACCGCTACGGGATTAAACCCTCATACACGAATATAGCAACCTTATACCTGCTGTAAAGTCAGGCAGGGATAGCTCAGAAATTTTTGATATTGGTACACCGGTACAGCAATAAATCCTGATACAGGAATATAGCAACTTTGTACCTGCTGTTAAATCAGGCATGGATAGCTCAGTCATTTTTGATACCGATACACCGGTACGGCATTAAACCCTCATACAGGAATATAGCAATTTTGGACCTGCTGTGAAATCAGGCATGGATAGATCAGTCATTTTCGACACAGGTACACCGGTACTGCATTAAACCCTCATACACGAATATAGCAACTTGCTACCTACTGTGAAATCAGGCAGGGATAACTCAGTCAGTAGACCGCTTGCATTTTGATCTAAAGGCAGGAGGTCGTGGGTTAGAATCCCACCACTACCCACCTTTTCTGCGACTGCTTCTAACATCGTTTCGTTTACAAGCTCCTATCTCTCAGCCCAAATGAAAAAGTGTTAACCTAACATGACGAAGCGCTAAAACTGAACGGTTTGGAGCTTCCCCCAAAAAGTGGAGACCCTAGCAACACCTTCCGCGTCCACGCGGTTACGCTTATCCGCATGGGAGGCTGTTACTCCATATGACTATCGGAATATTTATACCACGATCAAAAAACTGAAAGTTTTGACGTATATACACGGGTAAATCCAGCGCATGTTGGGATCCAGATTTAAAATCAAGTTGAACGTACAATTACATTATATACAACAAATTATAGCGTACATTTTGTAAAATTGGGCTAGTAAACGGTAAAAACTTTTGGTCGGCATCTTTATCAATAAATTATTTTATCGCAGTTCTCACAATAATTGTTGTTGTTGTTGATGTAGCAATAGTTGTTTTAAATTAAAAATATGCAATAGTGAATGTTTAACCAACATCGAAAATATTCCTTAACGACAGTAATAATTATCGATTATAATAAATTAATATGACCTTGTAATGTGTTTTTTAATCAAATCAAATCAAAGTTAATTAACCAAACACATATATACTTCTACTACGACATTTAAAAACGTAACGGGTTTTTGTTCCACTGTTGGTTTATATCTTATATGTAATTTTTGTTCCAGTTATTTAACGTTTAAGTTAAAGCACTCTGTAAACGTTTCAATGTTGGTTGTCAAATTGTGTAAAGAAAAAGAATCCCCGTCAAAATGAAATTGAACAACCAAAATTCGGCTATATAACATTTTGACAATGTAAGCTTCATGGTCGTAGCCAAGAAGGCGCATGAAGAGGGTGCGCCACCCCGTGACCGGTGGCCCTTGAAATATAATAGAAAAGTAAACTTCACGGTTAAATGTGAGTGGTGTGTTTAAGCTGTGGCCCCTAGCAGATTCAGTCATGTTAAAGTTTCAGGCTACGCCCGTGGTGGAATACTTAAATATTCTTTTCTAAAAACATTTTGGGAATAAAGAAAAATTTTGCGTTATGAATATTTTCAAATCCGTGGGCACAACTCCTAAATTGTTAGGAGTTGTATCAGTGACCATGAACAAACAGCCAAAATTTTCGAGGGACCATAATTAGAGCTAATTTCCAGGGCGCCTTTATGTTTTTTTATAGATTTACTTATAAGCTTTCAACGCTTTAACAGTTATTAAGCAATACAAATATTACAGCAAAAAAATAAGCAGTAACCTCAGTATATATAAAGGTCGATAATAATATGGCAAAGCGTTACTTACTTAATAAAGATATATCAGAACAGGACTAAATACCTCTTACATCTGATTAATAGTTCGATCAAATTACAAAAATTCTGTTTACATCGTCGTGGGCTTGTTTAAACTTATTTGCATTAGCAGCTTTAACTTAATAGCTATTTTCTATAAGAAGTGAGTCGTGGGTTTAAAACATCAAAAATTCTAACTGCAAAACTGTGTTTCTAAATGTTAGAATGAAACTTGGCTTGAGTCGTTTGCTTTGATTACCCAGGGAGGTATTGTTGTGCGAGACACTGAAAAACTATTGGCATCAAGCCAACACCAGTATTTAAGCTTTTATATACCATAATCAATTGTTGTTTTAACCTGCGAAATTCAAGTGATTCTAAGTTAAAGTGTTCCAGACGTTCGCGATATGACATTTTTGGTCGGACTCTTCTGGCCGCCAGCCTGTGTGTCACATGTCTAGGGGCGCCGTTACGGCATTCCAGCCCTACTCCTTACGACATTAGAGGCCTTTGTACAGCACTACTAGGCGTCCCTATTGGGATTCGAGGCCACCATTCGAGGGGGGTCTGGGAGTACAAAGAGCGGCACTCCTTGTATGATATTAACAATGTATCGATGTCACATATAATCAAAAAACGATACATGTTTATAATGCGATAAAACTTATCAGAGATAACTTTGGAGATCTCTCGCGGCTTTAATTCTCTATTTATCGTGACTTCTACATTTTTGTACGTAGAGACTGGCGGTATTAAGTTTTCTTGGATATGGTATTGAAATTTTGGATTGGTTTTGTCAACTATAAGGACACCACATCATGGAGCAGAAATTGATAGTTGCAAGTCGATTGCACATTTATGCAGTGAGAATAGCTCGCTTTGCCAAATTCTGAAGGCTGAATTGCATCACTGACAAGTATAATAACATACAACTTAAACATCGTCAGCAAATAATTAGCACTTAACTGTTATTAATACAATTATTGAATAAGTCAAAAAAATAAAGTCGGTCCCAAAGGCGTTCTGCCGGTACGCCAGATTTAACATGGTGTAAATCTGGGTACACGGTGTGTAGTGTTTTACGGCGAAAAGTCTTGTTGAAAGAAATGCGTTTATTCAGTTTAAAAGGTAGCCCAAAATTCCAAACTGTGAAATTTTCCTAATTTCGCATTCGAAAATTTTATCAAAAGCATGCTTAACATCGATATATATATATATGTGTGTGTGTGTGTAGAATATATATATTGACATGCATTATCATAGATTTATCACATCCTACGAATGTGCTTTTGTCCAAACGAAAAGACCAATCGTTGTGAGCACTCAAGCAACTATGTAACACGAAGATTTTTGTGAAACAAAACCATGTTGATTTGGACAAATATAATATTATTCCAAACGCACCAAGTATGTAAACGCACAAAACAATTATTTATAATTGATTGTGTCTCGAAGGGATTTCCAGTTGCGATATTGGTCTGTTAGTTTAACGCATAGGACGAGTCTCCTGTTTTGTATACTGGAACAATATATTCACAATGCAAAAACTCTGATAAGCTACCGCTTATGATCGACTGCGCAAAATTAAATATTATATGCGCTAGTGAAAATTACAGAGAGTCCTGAGTATAACATGACCATCAGGCGAGTGATTGTCTTTTACTTTTACAAAACCCATAAATTTGTGAACGGTATGCGGTGTAAAGGTAACCTAGGACACTGGCGTGTAGATGGTTACGGCATGACGTCCCATCGTAGGAATGTGACCGCTGCTATTATGCAAATCCTTTTACTAGTGCGGCATAAGTTTCGTCGTTTTCAACTCCGCTTACCAACAGTGACTTTGAGCGCGCTTACTCCGGATTGAACACATAAACGATTTTTAAGGCTTCTGAAAAGTTCACCGTGATTACTATTTACTAAAATTATTCGTTTATACATTCCGCTTGAAGTCTCATTCAATAGTCTTGGAGCTATGTCGGACTGTTGCCTGTGTGTAAATAGTTGGAGGTTTGTTTGCTTTTTCTCCACAGGCTTGTTTTTTATTTGAGCGATCTTCTGACAAATTTTGGATACACATGCCGAGATTCGTCATGTGAAATTTTGGCTATTGGAACAAATTTATCGCTAGAATGAATTAAAATAAAAATAAAGATGTCCCACTTTTCGTCTATTGGAAATATAGAATTCAGTAATATTGAAGGCTATTGAAGACAACATATTATATTAGTAGTAGCATATCGTTTATTGCCGGTCATTGGATGTTGCAGTTCGAAGGGTTTTGCATATTGATTTTGTGTATATTTAAACAAACGTAGTTTCTTCGTAACTGCTTGTATAATCGAGGGTGTTAGAAAATGTTTTTTCTAAATATACCACCCACCGCAACTTATAAGCTAACGTCAATAACATTAAAAATATATATTGACTGGTGCGTTATGGAAAGTCACTCAAATTATTATTAATTATGTTATATATATATGTTTGTTTATTTGTTGTAACAACAATACCAATATTTAGATTCAATTTTGGCATGTATTTATAAAATATATCAGTGATCAACCAATAAAATTTTGTTTGTTTGTTTTATAAAGACGTATATACTTTAAAAATTCTAGGTAGAGCCAGTAGGGGACCCTCTGTTGCCCCGCCACCCATTGGATAGTCATGGCGCTAAGCACGGCCCTCACATAGATGCGGGAAAATAGGCATGAAAATGTTTGAGTTTGACCAAGAACTAGTTGTATTATTATTAAAAATATTTTAATGTTTACAAACAAGACTACTAGTTTAGCAAAATTACGGCAAATAACCTAAAAATAGGATTATTTTTCACCGCAACAAAGTAAAACAGCATCATAATACGTAGTTTCGACGTCTATACAATAGACGTCGGCCTCTAAGTGTCGGTGACAGGTGGACGATTGCAAAATATGAAAATATTGTGGTGTTTTCGATCGCTTCTTTTTTAAATACAACAAAAAGCAATTCATGATCGCACATACAAATGATCGGTATTTAGTTGTATCGATTTATGAAAACGCTAAAAAAAAACTCGCCAATATTTACTAACGCGGTCACTATCGGATCCACAGGAGGCTCGACATGTTCTGTTATATAAGTTCCGCCATAAAAAAATTTGAAAACAATTTTTAGAACAATTAGCTTATCAAGTTGATTCCAGGTCCAAGCACCACGCCCCCTGCCCCTTCCCTTTTAAAAATTTCTGGACCCGCCATCACCATATTTATTATAGAAATTGAATGAAATATCAACATTTTACCGTCAACTAAAAATTCCCTATTTTCATTCTTTATATTATTAATCATTTGTTCTTACAGCTCCTATTGCTATTTATTAACATCTGTTTTGACACTTGAAAATAAGTAAAGAATATAGAAATTATATATACATTACAAAATACAAATACGAAGGTTCGCTGCAAAGGGAGACGGTCGGTGGTGCCCTCCCCCACTTTCATGAAAAAATTTACTCATGGGTTATAACAAAATGACTGTAGACGAACGCTTCTACTTATTAGGTCGTACAACCCCCCTTTGAAGAGCTTTCGACGCCTCCGCAAAAATGTGTAATATACATATATGCAGGTGAACAAATTAATAGTTTTTCTTGTCGACCGGATAAAAATATCTCTCACACATAAAGTCATGTACTTGACATTGTAAAATTATTTCATGAATCCACATCGTCGACAGGACACACTAGAGGTGACAATTAGGCTGTGTAGAGCCGACCTTGACTGCCATAATGGCTGAAGGTCCGAGCTTGACTGCCATAATGGCTGAAGGTCCGACCTTGACTACCATAATGGCTGAAGGTCCGACCTTGACTGCCAAAATGGCTGAAGGTCCGAGCTTCACTGCCATAATGGCTGAAGGTCCGAGCTTGACTGCCAGGATGGCTGAAGGTCCGACCTTGACTGCAATAATGGCTGAAGGTCCGAGCTTGACTGCCTGAAGGTCCTACCTTGACTGCCATAATGGCTGAAGGTCCGACCTTGACTGCCATAATGGCTGAAGGTCCGACCTTGACTGCCATAATGGCTGAAGGTCTGAGCTTGACTGCCATAATGGCTGAAGGTCCGTCCTGGACTGCCATAATGGCTGAAGGTCCGAGCTTCACTGCCATAATGGCTGAAGGTCCGATCCCATAACCTAAGATCCGTCTGTAAGAGCCGAGTCTAGTTATATTGAAAAGCTGTAGTCGGTTTTTAAACGCTCTTCTTTAAAAAAATAAAATAGAATAGCTGCCAACAGCATCAACTGCCGAAATTACCTCGGTTCTGATCTTGACGAACCTAAAAGCAAAAATATAGTTTCGTTGATGGTTTCTACGTCAACGAAACAACAAAATAGTTTCCTGCAAAACCATATTTAAGATGCATTTGTAAACATTTAACTAGTCTACCATACATTGAACTATCAACAGCAAACTAAATGGAACAAAAAGGGGTGAATCCCGTACTTACATCTGATTCACAGATTTTTGTCAAATTTTAAGTAATTTCAGAAATATAATTTTAGGCGTTTCCTAAAAACGTTTAGAGTTCCTGGTTGCGACTACAACTTTATCAAACTATTACGATAGGTAAGTTGAGAAAATGTTAAGACAAAAACCGTGCTGGTATATATTCAGTTAATATATAATTTATAAGTTATTTGACATCAAATGGTCCATTAAAGACTCCCTTATTATCCTCTCCATGAGTTTGCAAATACTAGGCGTTAGTGAAACAGGTCTGTATCTGTACCAAGAAACATTTTACGCTCTCTTTAATATTACTAAATCGCGAACATTTATTAGGAGCATAAGATCGGAGCCGAACCTGGCTTTTCCTCGGAACAGCCATGGTTCATGAATAGCCAAGCCATGTCAGAGCTTACGATGTGTCTGCGAAGGTCGAGCCAAGCCGACCCAGACTTGATTCAGGAAGATCCGAGCCGTGCCAGTGCCCTAAAATCCGGCTCTTTCCAACCTCTGGCAGAATTCCGAAATACCCAAGAGTAAGTTACCATTTCTTAACTTAGGCACTGGGATATATTATATTCTAAAAATCTAAAAAGCATTATAATAGCGACATCATTTAAGATTAAAGCTGGATGATGAAAAGTAAACGGTAGGTAAAAACCATAGATGGCCGAGGTCTGTTGGCTTAGCGGAGAGACGGTTACATGGTTCCGGTGGGGGGAAGAGGGTGTGAGATGATACGCGATGGGTGAGATAGGTAGAGCAGTAGGAGTACCAGACATGTACCCAATGCTCCCGAATATTTTCTTGATTTCTAGAATTTTTTTTAAAAAACTTTGTAATTTTGCTAATTGGTATAATTATAATTGATTTTGCTAAATAATTATAATTGATATAATTTTCTACGCGCGGGAGATAGGGACGTAAAAATTAATTGCAATATTAATCGGTCCAAATCAAGAGACCGGTTGAATTCCAATTAATTGCAATTAATTAGACTATGTGCTTTGGCGCAAAGCTACGTGCAGAGAAATAGATATAGGGGCATAGCTGCAGTATGTTCTGATCGATATTAAGATTTTCTAAAGGTTCGGAAATAATTATTGTGTTTCTGTTCTTTGTGCACAATACGTGTAATATGACCACCAGAGACTCTAGGCTGTGTCTGACCCCCAGGGACTGTACAAATTAATTGCCATATCACCAATCAGCTATTTTTTGAGCAGTCAATTTTAATTATGACAGTCATCAATTAATTATTAAAATTAGCTGCAATTATGTACACTCAGTATTTATCTTTAAACCGGCGTAACTTTAAAACATCAAAAGAACGAACATAAAAACACAAGTATAAAGAGCACTATACAACATTAGTGTTTTTGCCAGAATCGCAAATCGTGTTTTTGTGATTCGCTGCATCAATAGCTGTAGCTCGAACTGGACTACGGCATCGCGTATAATAATAGAGTCACAATATTCAATTCCATGTACACATGTAATGGGTCTTTTCTTTTAGCCTAGCTCGAAGATGGTCAATTTTGACGATGCAGAGCTAATTTTACTGCCAAACGATTCAGGCGATGAGGAGGTTCAGAAAGTACTCATTTACACACATCAGGGACCATTTGGACCTCAAAAAATCGAAAAAATAAATTGTCAGGGATGTGAATAAAATGAGTTCTCTGAACCGCCTCATCGAGTTGAATCGATTGGTATCAAAATAAGTACTGTATGTTCAAAATTGACAATCTTCGAGCTGTGGGTGGGGGGCTTAATATAGCAGAATCAAAAATCGTATATCGACAACGATAAAACATTTTACACAGTGCCTTTTGAAAAATAAAACAATGATCACAGCGAAAAGCTCAAGATCTAGGATATCTAAGTGATAATTTTATGAACATAATAATTTGGGTGCTTACAAAATCCGTATTTGATCACCAAAATCAAAGCGTAGCGAAAATACGTTGGTTTGCTAATTGATTTTAAATATTCGATGACGATGATGATCATGAAAAAATCACACCGCTCGTTTCAAGCCGCATACAGCGTTCAACAGATCAGTATAAATAGTAGTAGACGTAAACCAACGCGGCTATTTTGCGGATTTAAGCTACCCTAAATGTCACATGAAGCTTCTGCGTTAGCAAAATGTCAAAATGATGCTACAGAAAAGCTTGTTTCTAATACAGTAAGATACGGAGTCACTAGCAGAAGGACAAAGCTACGCAAAATAATTATATAACACTTATTTGCTTTGAGTGCTACAATTTTTGCCTATAGGTATCATGCGGCGTTTACGTTATAGATACAGAGTCACTAGCAGAAGGACAAAGTTACGCAAAATAGTTATATAACAATTATTTGCTTTGAGTGCTACAATTTTTGCCTATAGGTATTATGCGGCGTTTACGTTATAGATACAGAGTTACTAGCAGAAGGACAAAGTTACGCAAAATAGTTATATAACAATTATTTGCTTTGAGTGCTACAATTTTTGCCTATAGGTATCATGCGGCGTTTACGTTATAGATACAGAGTCACTAGCAGAAGGACAAAGTTACGCAAAATAATTATATAACAATTATCTGCTTTGAGTGCTACAATTTTTGCCTATAGGTATCATGCGGCGTTTACGTTATAGATTTGGTGAAAGCTTTGTTCTTGTACGATCACGACCATACCACGACGCACGGTAGTCAAAAGGACATAATATATAACATAAAAGTCAGAGTCATGTAATGTGCTACATATTATAATGGTGTCGTCAACAACTATCATTTTGAACAATATTTAAAAAACCGGGTAAAAATCTAAAGGAAATTTCAAATTATATACGAATGTTTACAGTTCCGGGTATCCGTTCACCCTATCGTAAATAGTGTTGCGTCAGGGTGTCTAGGTAAGCTTGCACTATATTGTATTCTTATAACTCGAGAAAAATAATCTTTCATGAACGCTGTTGTCGTTACTAAATGGAATTCGACTGTGTCTACAATACCATGCAGAAAAGTCGATACTGCCCTGGACGCCGTGCATAATTTAAGAATAGCGATGGTGTTTTGTACATCATATCATTGACGATGTTACAGAT
Source organism: Trileptium ribeirensis (assembly GCA_030248225.1). NCBI lineage: Eukaryota > Metazoa > Nematoda > Enoplea > Enoplida > Thoracostomopsidae > Trileptium > Trileptium ribeirensis. Next base: position 8,614 of record JASANE010030516.1, on the reverse strand, counting down.
GATGCACGTAAACAAAACTTCTATATGTCGATCGATTTATAACGTAGCATTAGGACTCAGTATTTTTGTTGATTTCAGATTTATGACACCTACAGCGTTTTGGGGCAAAGCAATAAGACAGCAAATACGAGAACGCGTTTTAATTTTAGGCTCGGCTCAGCTCGTACACGTTTAACAAAAACTCATGTGAAGTTCGATTAGTTTAGTAAATTTTGATGGAAGGCTCGGCTCTAAGAGACATTTATTCGTACTGATATTTATCCTGTTTGCTAATGCCTTATCCTTAAATTAGAGATTAGGTTTAGAATAAACCTTAAAGCTTAGGCTTGCATTAAGCCTAAGAGTGACGCCTACTGTACGCCCTAGACTAGTGGAATAAGTCAATTATATATAGATTATATATTTTATTACTATAAGCTTTATATGAATGATACGAATTAGTGTCTGCATGATAGTTGATATTCGTGAGATGGATACGAACTTTTTTGTGAAAGGAGGAACTAGAAAACTGTCTTGGAAACGGATTGTAGTAAGCACGATTCATTTTTGTGATTTCATTACCACGTGAAATAGTTTTGAATACGTATTCCGTCGAGCTGACCAGTAACGATTTCGATTCTACGGTGATCTAAGGATAAAACATGTAATAAAACTTCATTCCTGCGATGCAGAACGCATTATGACGTATAAAAACATGATCTGCATTTATTTACAGAACAAAGAAGGAGGTGCCCTACAGCTTGATTTACTGTCGGAGCACCGGCCCATTGTTCCGAAAAATTTTCCCTGAGTCAACAATGTCTTAAAGCCCATTATTTCTCATTTATGAAAACTCGTTTTAGCATTTTAAAGTAGACATGTAAGTATAGGCCTCAAATCAGAGGAGGCTATCGCGCCGGGAGTGCGGCAGCGGTGTAAACTGTAATTTTTCTTCATTTTTTCTCATAATTTTACCTACTTTCACTATTTCTCCCTCATAATTTTTTGTTATTTCGCTATAGAATTTTTTGGTACAGAATTTTTCGCTATAGAATTTTTTTGGTATTTCGCTATAGCCTCAGAATTTTTTGGTATTTCGCTATAGCCTCAGAATTTTTTGGTATTTCGCTATATAGTTGCTAACATTTTTCTCACGCACGTGCTATGCATCAGATTCCGTGCCCAATGATCAATAAATATTGTCTAGGGAACCATCTCCAGGTAAATATGGTATATATGCGCGACAGCTGGTTTAGATATTTTTGAAGCTAACAAAATCAATGATAGTTCAAGGATATTAGAAAATATCTGTTCATCGAGGCTCGTATTTAACATAACCGACACAGATCATTCAAAAATATGTCACTAAATCGTGGAACAAAAGTACACCGAAACATAAATATTACACGTTACACCTGCACAATTCATACACAGATCACATAATCAACCGAATAAACTAATCTTGAATCTCATTCTCAATAATTCTATTTAAAAAAAATAACCACAAAGCAACACCAGTAAATAAATACAGAATAGGAATGTGTATAACTTTTCTTCTGAATAATGAAAAAAAATTCTCTCAATTTGTATATATATAAAAATGTATAATCGCATAGTATTAATTGAGATCTATCTACGTAATATAAATCAATATAAGAGCACTGGAGAATGTGGTTGGTAAAAGTAAATATTTTTGTAAATAAAATAGATGGTTAACAAATTTGTTATAACGTCGTGGCGTGTATTCTTAACATATTTTATTAATATTTCACCTTTCAACAACGATACTTCCCCATTACGATACTTTTATAAATAATAACAACTATTAATAAACGACCATCATCAACACAGTATCGGACACGTGTAGTCGACACGTATATATATATATATATGTTTAAAATATTGAAGTAAATAATAAAAAATATACATAGTCGCGTTGGTCGTGGAAATAAATGCCAACTGGTGCGAAAATTCGCAATTTTAGGGGATGCTATGGAGAAAAACCAAAAAAAAAAAATTGACAAAAACTGATTATATACATCCTGAAGCCCACCAGCAATAACCGTAACTGCCGCAGAACATAACTCAGAAAAAGAATGGTGAAAAATTGCTCGCACATTCGGTGTCCCATTCGGTTAGGCATATATACCCATCAAAAGCAGTAAAAGGTACAACTAAGGGACTATATGTTAGCTATAGAATATGTTTTTCTATAAAGCTGTGGAGTTAATATACAAAAATTGCGTATTTTCTCGAATTTAGTGCAGCAACGCCGAACAGTAGTTGAGAGTATATGACGCAAGTGCATTTTCTGATATTATCGTTGTCCTGACATCACAAAATCTCAACTTATGCTTACAATTTGTCAATTTTGTTAAATTTTTATCTATTGTCGTTTAACTGAGACAACGTAATTAACACAGTTTTTGCTGTTGATCATAAGTGATACATTTTTAGTAGCATACTAGATAATGCATGTGAAATGGTCGTAGCTACGAAAATTATGAACTCAGAAACTGCTGTGTACCGATCCGATCGTTATTTCATCAAGAGGTACCTTGAGCAAACAGCTAAATTATGGAATATAAGCAATCAGACTTGAAACTATGAAAATTACGGGCGACATGCTCTAAAATGTGCAAGAGATGTCGATCGTTTCTTTGGCGCTTTTGCAACGCCTTGTGCGAAAACAGCGCGGTATAAATGTATTATTATTATTATCGTTTCAAGCATTAGAAAATATATATAATTGTAGAAAGTACAAACTTGGACGATCTTTATAAATATGTCAAAAGCCGCTTTACACAAAATCAGGCCGTGCTACAAAAGATGGTGAATTAACTACAGACGACAAAACCCGGTGGGATCTTTTAACAGAGCCTTTTGCTAATGTATATTTAGAAGACGGTGGATAAAGCCCCAGATTATAAGTCCAATAGTACTGGTGAAGGCAGAGCTTCATGGATAACTTTTTCACAAAGAATAGTACATCAATTTATGGGGTCGTTACGGCCTAAGCGTAGCTAATCCCCTAACAGGTAAACGCAGTACTTTCTAAAAAACTTCGTGGATCATTATATTTTACACTTGCGCATATCTTTGCGCATCCTTTGTCAACGGTCGCTTACCAAAACAGACGCTGGAAGCAGAAATTTTTCCTGCGCATAAAAAGGACGATTCCTCTGAGCCTTTGAATTACAGGCCAATATCTGTGCTTTCAAGTTACCTTAAATTAATAGAATCAATCGGTAATGATTATATTTATTATAATAATAATAAAAATATTTCTAACACGTTTTTTTCCAAAAGCGTGACAAAAGCGCTGGGTATGAACATCAATAAAGAGGTCAGATGCTACAAAAATTCATCGTCAAAAAGCTGACAACAGATGAGTTTTCCGTTAGATTTGAATTGGGATAAGTCAAGATTTGGATTTCGTAAAATACTTGGTAAGGTATTCCATTCCGATGGTCCCAGAAAGCAAAAATTATTGTTTCTTGTTTCGTCAATTGCAAGTACTCGCTCATTGGCAAGCCGCACCGCTGACGATTGGTTTAACACATCAACAATATAAGATGGGGTGTTACAACTTAACGCATTGTAAAGGAGCAGAAGTATCTTGTATATGCTTAATTCGTCGATCTAGTGGCAATCAATGTAGCTGCCTCAAGGCGGGGCCTATATGTTCGTGTCGCCGAGTACCGGAAAAAATTCTGGCCGCATTGTGGAGAAGACGACGAAGTGGCGAAATGTAAACCGACTGTAGACCACCGTACAGTGCATTACAATAGTCAATTCGAGACATGACAAAAGACCTGACCATTGAATGAGTTGTATCAACTTCCAGGCGGTTTCGAAGTCTTCCGGTTTCTCGTAATTGCGAGGTACAAGATCCTGCCAATTCTGCGGTATGTTTTCCGAATGTCAATTTCGAGTCAAATGTAACGCCTAAATCTTTATTGTATCAGTGGGATTGCTCGGCTCATCTCCAAACTCAAGGGATGGACCGGCATATTTCAGCCGACAAAAATATATTAGTCCAGTTTTCGATTTTTTGAGCTTTAATTTGCTGTTACCTATCCATATGTTTAAGGAAACGAATAAACTCTGCGCGGATGTAAAAACCAGAGGTTCGTCACCGCTATAAAAAGATTTATATATCTGCATGTCATCCGCATAGCTGTGAATGTTGAAACCTGCTGCAGTCACGATTTCGATCACCGGAGCAAGGAAAATATTGAAGAGGACTGGTCCAATGACGCTGCCTTGTGGGAGTCCACTCCGTGATGCTGTAGTCTTTAATATTGTTCTCCCAAGTTGAACGCATTGTTTCCTGTTTGTCTTAGCTTTAGATTAGAACTAAGCTACTTCAGGAGGAAGGTGCGACACCTACGTCGTGAAATCGTTGAAGCATCATTGTGTGATCAATAAACAAACTTCTTTATTATTGATGGTGGTAGTACACCTAGCGCACAACATTTGGAGTTGCTTCTTGTGATAAGAGTAGACATGAATTCTTTGGATACTGGAGCTAGACGTGATTAAGGACCTTTGTATGTCGCTGATGGCGGTAGTGGTTGAGCTGAAGGAAACTGCGAGCGAATAGCAGCTACCTTGTTTACGAAATAAGTCGCAAATTTGTTGGTGCGTTCAGGTGAGCTCGGTAGTTTGCGCTTTCGGTTAAACATTATGCTTATAATGGTCCATTTTTTATTGTTGCTAACCGCATTTACTTTAATTTTCCAATGATTGTTCAATTTTTGTTGAGACATTTGTCGATATAGCTTCTTCTGATTTGCATAGCTTTGTCTATCCAGTTGATAATGTGATTGACACCATAAACGTTCGTATCGCCTGAGCGTTGTTTTTGCTCGTCGAGATTCGCTATCGTTTCAAGATGAATCAAGGCGATCTGGAATGGTCCTAGATTGCATTAGAAGTTGTGTTTCCACAGTTGAAAATAATGAATCATAACAGTAGTTAACGCGATTCTCTAATGGTTAATTTAGAGGCATAGAAGATTGAGAAATAGTAGTCTCAAAATCGTCTGCATCGATAGATTCCCAGTTCCGAAAGTTAACTGTAGTAGGTGCTCTCGTCATGTTAACGTCACAGTTTGTGTTGGCTATGATTAAATGGTGGTGTGACACAGCACATTCTCTAAAACGAGGGTGCTGTTTGAGAAAGACATCACACGAGCCAGCGTATTGCCATTATTATGAGTTGATGACACGTTGAGATAAACCAAAAAAAGCCGATATTATTAGCAAAATCATCTGTCATATTAGGTATACTGAAGTCGCCCATAATGAACAGACACGGGCATAGCGGGGGCATTTCACGACCCGCCCCCCTTTTGGTTCACGATAAACAAAAATTTTTTGAATGATTCCGGTAGCAAATCATGTCGGAAATTGTCCTAAAACTAGCCTCTCTCGCACTAGAAAACAACTACTTTCAGCCGTATTTTTGATTAAAGTTTTTGTATAAAAATACGCTATTTTTGCAACAGTTGCATTTTTTAGTTGTTGACGGCGTCCTTAATATACCAATTCTTATTCCGGGCTAGGAAATGCAATTTCATTGAAACTTTCTCCGCTCGTATACGGTTTAACTCGTCCAAATGTGCATCACCGAATGATCTGCCCTCCTGGACGCCGCCTTCACACTTCTGAGCGCGACCTCCTGACCCCTTTTTACGTACCCACTGTGGGCCGCGACCCCCCCCCCTTTCAAAATTCCTGGCTACGCCCTTGTGAACAGATCTGTCGTATCCACTGTAAAATTTGTCAATATATCTATGAAATCGACGTAAAAGGCAGGCAAAGGTGTCTGGAGAGGCCGCTAAACTATCAATATATTTACTGACCGCCCATCTAGCTGGATTGTTCCACACATAAATAAGAAACTTTGATATCCAAATTGACAAATGTTCTGTCCATCCTGATACTATAGAAAAGGTCTGTAGATAGTGGCCAGACCTCCTCCGCGGCCAGAAAGTCTTAGTTTCTCTGTTTGAGAAGTGAGTCGGTGCACATACGTGTAGAGCAACGGAGCTGCTGCTACGCATCCAAGTTTCAGTTTATGCTATTAAGTGTAGATTGTTTGCATTTATTACTTCACGGCTGACCGCTGATTTCTTGGCAAGCGATCTGACGTTAAGTAATCCAAAGGCAGAAGATTTATTTCTACAGAGATGGAACTGGGTCACTGGGTCAAGTGGGCCACTATTTTGGCTGGGTCACTGGGTTAGTCAGGGAACTGGGTCACTGTGTTGTCGGTCGAGACCAGTTGCGCCTATGTTACGAATGTTGGGCGCCTTAAGCTGTCTGATGCATTGATAATCGTTGCTGTAGTGTTGCGTGGCGTGAGATTTAGTCGAGATCGAGCAGCGTCATCGAGCATGAATCGCCGATACTCGACGCCAGTGGGCCAAACAAATGGTTCGATTGCTGAGGTCAAGCAGGGTAAGAGCAATTACCACGTGGAATGCAGCATCATTACTTCGTGTTGACAGCTTGAAAACGTGTTGGTGTGTGATCCCTTTTGATTCCATGAGCTTGATAACTTCAGCTTCATCAGAATCAGATCGGAGCCGTGGGATGAAAATATGACCACGTGGAGAAGGTTTTACTACGACGTCTGTTGATGGAGCTCCACAGGAAACAGAGAAGTTCTGTCGCATCTAGTGATGGGCTCACTGGCCGCTGCCGGCTGGTTCTCGCACTGTTTGGCCAAACCTGTTGATGAAACAACCCCGTGTAGACATGAGTCCGATCTATTTATTTGGTTGTGGTCCGAGATCACCTTCAATAGGTCTCGTCGTTGTTAAAGGCTTTCCATTATTTGCTCGACGAAAACGGCAGCAGTTCCGCACCGCTAGGTATTTATAGTCAGTAGATTTGACAATATATTGCGCTTCGTGGTAAAATTGAGATCGGGATGTGTGACGTTCCGTCTTTGAATCGCGCTGGGGGTTGCCGTGGACGTTGCTATCAGCGATTTGTTGGGCTGTTGGTGTAGTTGGGAATGTTGCTGTCCCATCTGCAATTGGTGCTGGTGCCACGTCAGAAAATAGATCGGTGACAACTTTTAAGACACCTGCGTGGGAACATAACATGCTGCAGATAATCGACACAGGCGGCCGCCTAGTAAATCGAGATCCATAGTGATATTGGTAGTCATTGCATTCTATATTTCTGCACATTAATAATAATAATTGTGATGGTTTGAATACAATTGTCAGCCTCTTTGACGATGATTGCCCAAAATTCGCAATAAACTCTAACCAGAAGCGTGAAACAGTGAGGGTTGGCAGAAGAGTGTTAGGCTCCTGTTGGGACATGTTCGTGCCGTGCAGCTTGGAAAGAAGATTTAGAGCGCTGGACCGCATTATGTGTTCTTTTGCATCCGTCTCATATTCAGGTACTTCCTAGTTGCTGGAATTCCGAGCACAATGTGGCTTAACAAGATGACAAAATACTTTCAAGACACAACCAAATTGCTTACGTTTAACTTGAACACATATATATTGTAGGCTCTGGCTAAGAACTCACCGAAAACGCAATAGGAATCTGTCTGTACTAGCGATTTGCCACACATATTACTGATATAACTGATTGCGACCCAGCGGTTGATCAGAATATGATGCTTCCAAAATTATTTTCCACATTCTCAATAACCACGTGCCCGTTTAGTCAGCGCTGACTGCTAAAGACTTATCTACAAGAGAGCAATTGGTGAAGGTCCACTTTTATTAGCCGCGTAATCCTCGCGGTCTTAAAATCAACGAAGATCAATTTTGATCATCTCATAGAGAACGTGAAACTCTTACTTCGCTATTTCCCTGACGAAAAAGAGCTTTTTAGAGTCCAGCCGAGCCTACTTTTCCAGCAAACGGGCTTAGCTGAGCCAAGCTTTTTGTTTGACCCAAATGAACCGAACCTATAGGAAATTTCAAAACGAGTCAAGCCCAGCCTAAAAGTTAAAGCTCCTTCTCATCTCTAACCTTGACTGGGTCCATAGTTTACCAATAGCATATTCAAAAAAGTTCCGGGTGATTGTAGCTGTCAAAACGAACGATGCATTACTCACCTACAAACCATATACATGTACCGAACGAGTTTAACAAAAATTGCAATCTGTTTCTCATTCACAAAAATGTACGCACAAAAATATCACACGTAGCACGTTTGTCGGCTAGACAGACTCCATAAAAAAATAAGGAACAATTTATTTGGGAAATTTATTAAAACTATTTTTTGAGACAAAATACAAAACTCTGTTAAAATTAATATTATTATTATTATACATATATGTTGGGTAAAATAAAAATATAAACATATGCCAAACAATTTCGAGGTAGAAGCAAGAGTTTTCAAAGATTTTGGAAAACATAAAATATAATGTAAATATGACACGGCATAAACAAAAAAACATATATGATACACAAGCACCAGCAACAAATTTCGTTGATGAATCAAACATTTGTATAATAATACACTTGTACATATTTATAATTTCCCTGAAAGCAAACTATAACAGCTTAACTTATACTATATGTGTAATAACTGGTGACGCAGCTGCATGGCGCAACTTCCTAACACCATGCCCATACGACCCCGGCTATCGTAAC
>JASANE010030515.1:0-11766 GCA_030248225.1 Trileptium ribeirensis | reverse complement strand
GTGGACCTGATTGAAACATCATTTCGAAACCAACCTTGATTTTACTCCGTGTCTCGTACATTGCCTGTAAACCGGCACTGAATTGTATCACATTTTTCTCTATCCTGATAACCATGCATCACGCATTTCAATGATTAATTAGCTGTAGTATAGTTTCGAATTGTAGCAACCAATGTATCACGACCTTATGCATAATGCCGTGTTGTTCATACCTTCGCGAGCTTGCGCCTAGCCGTTTACCATTCGTTCCTTTATGCTTACCGTCGTCCTGTTCTCGTGCATGGGCGTTAGCAAAGGTCTTATAATTGTTTTTGAATTATGGTAGCGCCGCGCCCTACGCGGAGCGAATTTCGAAGCACATCAGTTTCGGTCCTGGAACCCATAGACGCTCCGACGTCGCCAAAATAGGGTATGGCAGAGCCACTAATTTCTGATGTGCCGCCGAGCCGGGCCCGTGCTCGCTCGTACCCCGCTGTGGGCGCGGACCCAGGACGATAACCCACTGTGTACTACCCCCTCGCTCTTACGATCGGTGCAACGCGCTACTGCTGATGCTCCCTTGGTTGTAATGATATTAACCCATATCTCCTGTGTTGTACATTACTTTGAAATAAAAGCTTGAAAATACTCAACTGTGTGCCGTGTCATTCGATTAGTGGGACGACATGTAGCAAATGGGAAGTGCATTTTGGGCGATCAAACTATTAAAATGTGGAATTCCAAATCTAGCGAAGGGAAGCGTGTAGCAAATATTAATGGCGAAAATTTCCAAAATATTTCCGAAATTAACCTTAGCTTATGCACGGTGACTCCAAAATCAAATATCGGAGATTATAATATAATCCTCAATTTATCCTTATAGGACGCTGACTTAACCGAGTATCAAAAAGGGTAAATTCCCCAATTTTTGAATTTTTGGAGTGGTGTATTCTCTTTTTTGCGATTATCATTTGGGTAGACCGTAATTGTTTAAACGTTATATTAATTGTAGGGACAGCCCACCAATATATCAGAGACTTTATAAAATTTCACAGACCGCTAAGGAAGACGTAAATATGAAACTGGAGAACATGGAAAAATACAACATAATTAGACCCTCGGCGTCTTTTGGGCCTCTCTTATCATTATATTTCGTAAAAGGGACGGTTGAAACATAATATGTGTTGACTATAAGAAATTAAATGCTGTTCTAAATCTGATGCATTTCTTATTCAAAGAATCGAGGATTGTCTAGACAGAGTCGGCGGTGCTAAGTTTTTCTCCAGTTTGGATCTGACAAACGGATGCTGGCAAGTGTAGCTAAAAGAAAACGATAAGGAAAAGATTGCTTTTATTATCGGTAGTGGACTGTTTGAGTTTGACCTAATGCCATTCGGATTAAAATGTTCTTCCAGCTCATTTATGCGATCAATTAAATTTTTATTAGCTGGACTGGAAGATAAAGACTACACCGACGATATATTAATATTTTCCTCAACTTTTGACGAACATATCCAGGACTTATCGGATGTGTTTGGAAGTCGACAAGAAGGCAACATAAAACTTAAACCAAAAAAGTGTAGTTTCGGTTTATATTACGATAAATTGGACACGTCGTAGTTTATGCTTCTAGGACACTCGTCTTTGATGAGAAAATTTATGCGATTACTGAAAAAGAAGGATTGACAGTAATCTGGGCTGTCAAGTATTTTCGACATTACTTGCTCACAAGAAAGTTTGAAGTGGTGACAGATCACTTCACCTTAAAATAGTTAATGAATTTTTCAGAGACAAATGGCAGGATCTTGAGATGGTCATTACTCTGGTCAGAGTTCGATTTTGATGTACTACATCGCTATGGTAAGTTTCACGCCAATAGGAACGCGCTCTCAAGAAGTCCCGTCTTGCATTGCCCGATACCGATCAAGACAATGATGATGATGAAAAATTATATTTTCCTAGAGCTGCTGATAATGTAAATAGTATAATATCAGCTAATACCTTAAATATAGGGATGACTTGAATCTTGCAAATCTGTTCAATGGAAGATTAATGACATACGAGAATAAACATTCATAACTTACAACGGTTCGATAATCAATTACGGCCAGTAATAGAATGGTTGGAAAGCTGAAGCGCGGGTGGTGAAAGTTGTAAGAAAAGCGATGACTACAGGTATGAAAACTGCGTTATTATTATAGGGTTGCTACACTATATATAGCGAAAAAAGACCTATCCGTAGACCCAATGTTTGCTACTTTGCTACCAAATAGTGGTTCCACAAGTACTATACCCTGAAATTATGAAATCGTTTCACGACGATTTAATTGCTTGTGGACACATGGGGTTTGATCGAACATTCGCAAAAACTCAGAAACGCTTTTATGTTGGGATTCAATGTACAATGATATCAAAAATTGGTGTTAATACTCATGTGTATTTTTAGCTACGAAAATGGGCCAGGGTAAAAAAGTAAGACTCCACTCCAATCATTACTAATATTCCTCAAAACCTTTCGATATACAGGACGAAGTTTGTGTCGATCCCCTAAACCAAACTGAACGAGGGAATAAGAATATACTTGCATTTACTGAGTATCTATCAAAGTGGGCCGATGCACTTGTAGTTCCTGATATAAACAGAAAACCTATCGCTAAGTTAGTCGTGAAAGAAATTATGTGTCGGTATGGAGCTACTTAAAAGTCGTTATCTGACCATGGTTCCCATTTGATGAGTGAACGAATCCGATGGGTATGTCACTTTACGGACACTAGGAAGTTAAATACTTTTCCTTATAGGGTTTCGACAGATGGTCAGTGTGAGCGGTTAAACAAACTTTAAATATAATGTTTTCTCAATATGTTAATACCGCTCGCACAAATTGGGATATGTATTTGAATCTCGTATTATGTGCTTACCAAACCGCTGCCCAACAATCTACTAAATAAATTCAGTTCTTTCTACTTTATGGCCGTAAGCTCCGCTTTGGTATTGAAATAGGACTAGGATTCTATAATTTGCTGCAAATCGAAACGCTGGAAGGTGATCGAGAAACTCTCGTAACTGGTTTTGAAATTGCTCTAAAACTAGCTGCTTATAATATCCAAAAGGCCCAAGGTAAGCAGCAGGAATACAATAACAAAATTGCTTCCGATCATAAGCTTGAAGTGGGTCAACGGCTATGGTACTACTACCCCGTTGTTGAGAAAGGAAACATGCCTAAACTATGCCATCTGTAGCATGGTCCTTATCGTATAATTGAATTTACCAGCGATGTAAATGTCTATATAAGGCTATGCCAGGGAACTAAACCCGATAAAATTGTTCATATAAATTTTTGTAAACCTTGTTTCGGGGATGAAAAACCTACTCATACCTTATGGGATGAAAATGGCACAGATTAGGATGAGTGGGACTTATATGTTTACAATTCAGCAAGATGTAAATGGAGACATCACAGACATGCTGAATGGTGGACGTACTGCTTCAGATCGACACTCAGAGGAAAGTCAAAGATCCTCAACGGACCATTACGAGTTACCCTTAGACGACAAAATTTCAAGTAACTTTAATCATGGACACGGAAACGAACGTGGACTTGGTACAGTTTGGGAAGGTCGCTTACGAAATGAGTGATTTAAAGTTTTACATGAGAAAGAGATCTGCACTCGGTAAAAGATTAGGTTTCATTGTGTACTAATATTGTGATGTGTTTATGTTAATGCCCTTGGTCAAACGCAAGATATAAACTCTATCGTTAAAGTTAGCAAACATTTTTCTGTGGTATTTAAACAAGAAACAACTTTGGAAAACGCCCAAGATTTTATTGAACATTATGTTGAAGCTTAGTCTCCAAGTCCCAAAATTACCACTCTCGTGTCTCAATGTGGATTATTAAAACATGACAAAACTCTTTGGATTCCTTTTAAGGAAATTTTGTAACATATCAACGGACATGAATAAAGCCTGTATTTCAACTTATAAACGGACAAAACTAAATTGGAAAATTTGTAAGAATGTATTAAATTTTTAACAAAATCCAATTCGGCCCCTCATCGACAAAAAATATGTATCTTGGGCGGTCTAGCTTGTTTTAATCAATCAATTTTCGGCGGTTGTAATCTAGGTTCTGGCGTTGATACCTCTAAGGCAAGTAGAGCACTTTACTTGTTAAATTCTAGAGTCACTAGTACTTCCTCAGAGGTTATCAAAGTCAATGACCGCCTTATCTCGCTGATTAAATTAGTAACAAAGGGGGTTCAAAATAAGTACAAATGTATTAATTTTATTTCAAATTAAACGGCTAAGTTAGGTGGAGGGCAGGAATACTTTATGAATTCAATTAAGTCATTTGGGTTCGCAATGAACCAATCAGTTCAACTCAGTTATGTGGAATTGAATTTTAACTCAGACCTAATTCGGTGGTTATCAAGTTTTTCTTAAATGGAACAAACAAATTGAGGGCATGTATATCTTAGCTAATGCAGTGAGTTATTTTGAAAAGGGTTATATCTCATCTGGCATTTTGCTATCGGTTGGCCGTTGACCTAGCAAGCCGTTAGCTGACGGCCATTAAAATTCTCTGCCGTCCAGTAGATATCCTAAAATTCGGCGGGCCGTTTACGGTTTTCCTGCAATACTAATTATAATCATCAGGTTGGACGATGCCTCTGACCGTAAAGTAGTGAATCTTAAGTCGCAATGTCGACCTTTTTCTAACTATATAACTGTCTGGGTCACAGCTTTGCTACTGAGCTTTTGTTAACCATTTAGTGCGTAATGTCACACGTATGGGGCAGCCTATATTTCGAATTGATGTGCTAGCCTAGTTTCTTATTGGCTGGCTTTACGAAGTCTCTAAGAAAACGACAAATAGCAACCGAATAGTTTATCGGTAAGTGTGCGATACTCGCAGCCAAACGATAAAAGTTCAATTCGTTGTTGCGGCAAATGCTATTTCTACATTACTCGCATACGTAATGCACACTAATGTGCATGAACGGCATAAGAATAGCACTTATTGCGATGAAGTGTCAATCGCGCTAGATCCAAAACATATACTGGTATTTGGCTAGACCTGATTATATTCGGTTAAACCAGATATCACAGCTGCAACATCTTGGAATTGGTATATGACATGTTTTGTCTCACACGTTCTTCCAAAACTTGTTGTAAATAATACATACTACCCAAACAGCACTCATTTCCTACCCGATATTTCCCAGCGTTATAATATCAGAACTAATTGGAAATGATTGATCACACTATATCTGTGCTATTATAACTATCAAAAAGTTTTTCAAAGTTAATTTTCTCAATTTGTACGCTAGTCTGATCATAGTAATTTGATATTCTGATTGGCTAGAGCTGTGTGTTATTAGCTTTAAATCAGCTGTCATTTATCTGAAATCTAAGTATCCGAGAGACAAGTGTGTTATGGGTTAAAACGTTCCTTGGCAAAAATGTCAATGACAAATCCTTAGTAACTTTACTACCTGGAGTACGGTTGAAATAACTGATTTGTCGAAATTGAACGATTGTGATTGTGTACCATGCTTCATGGAAATCAGTTTAGTCGAATTTACTCTGATGATAGTTTTTGTTGTGGGATCAGCAATCATTTAATCCGAATCGGTCCAATCGATTTTTAGCTTCAAAAGGCTAAACACTACAACAATGCCGTAGCAAAATTGAGTTTAAAACTTGTGCTTTTAACCACGTATTCGGGTACCGGCCCGAGATGGGGCTTTCGTAAGAAATCATTGTTTTATTTGAGATTGGTAGGAGTACATCCAATGTACATCGGTAGGAGCACATCCAATGCACATCGGTAGGAGTACATCGGATGAAATCATTATTTTATTTGTGGGTGGTAGGAGTACATCCAATGTGCATCGGTAGGAGTACGTCGGACGAAATCATTATTTAATTTGTGGTTGGTAAGAGTACATCCTATGTACACCGGTAAGAGTACATACAATGTACATAGGTAAGAGTACATCGGATGAAATCATTTTATTTGTAGATGGTAGGAATACATCCAATGTTTTTTAGCAGATGTGCCTGTAGCCATAAAACAGGTTATAGGTGTTAACAGCACAATTTACGTAGATTTTGCATCGGAACTATATTGTTCGGTTTTATATCATTTAGTACTACCAAGAGTGCATAGTGTCATACTCTTCCCCTAATGCACTCATGATACTACTATATGATACCAGTAATTTGTCTGCTGACCAATTTTTGCTCCAAATATCTTTATTTTGAGTTTTGAGTACTAGAAAGCCGCCGCTGAGAAATTAGCAAAGAGTTTGGTGCAATAAGTTTGCTACAAACTATTGTTTAAATCATGCTTTTTATGCTCGTTTTGCAAGACGTGTTCTGATAAATTTGATTAGCAATATCTGAATTTGTATCTTACGAATGATCCACTCGGTTAACCATTATAGGTTAATGGACTGCTGGAATGGCAAACGCTTCAATGTATTAGTTTTTTTCAACATTACCTGTTTTGTTGCTCAGAATTTCAATATTAGCCATAGTCGTTTTATATGAAAAAACCTGAATTATTATGTTATAGAACATATATATATATATTATAATTAAATCATGCTTTGTAATAATAATTTATATACGAAAGTTACTACCATAGTGGTAGCGGTTTGCATTGGATGCGTAATAGTTACCAGAAATTGGCTAGGAGAAAGATTATTGAACCATTTAATGCCGAACGAGCAGTGCCGAACGAATGACAGAATCGGCCAAAATGTGTTCCAACGAAATTTGAAATTGTATTTGCAGCAAGGTCCACGCCCTACTTGGAACACGTTGCAATTTTATCCGCGTTACAGCATTTCTTATTGCTTTATTGAAAAGAACTGTAATACACAGTTTAGAGGTGAGTGCGACTGACGCTACAATCTTGGAGAAAAGTCTGACAGTTTATTTTCCGCAGTCATTACTAGTATATGTAGTCGTACCTTACTGCTGCGCTTAAATTGATCGCAACTTTAGGAGCATCAACTTCCTACGCATCAGCTATGAAGTTTTTACGGGTTGTCGAGCGTAACTGTGTTGATTTATTTTTATAGACAATTTTCCTGCATCTGTAAAGTAAATTCATACAACCTCTGAATGTGCTAATTTATCCATTTTGATGCCACGTTATGCCCAATAATGCTTCAACGGGCTCTACATTTCATATCTTAAGAGAAAAGAGCAGATTTGTATGTCCCTGTGGAGGCGGTATCTCAGAGCTTATTCCTAAATCTTAGCCAGGAGTACAAAGGAGGGCAACGCCCCCCCTGCCGTCATTGAAGTTCACACTCCCCAAGAAAACAGTTGAAAAATATCAGTCTCATAAATAATATTTATTTTGTCACTGTCGTTAGTTTCTATATATACACACATTTGATCAGCCTACTCTATGTTTCTGATATATGTATGGTATAAGGATTATGTTAAAGCTGCCAATGTAATACAACCAAAAGAACATGTTTTATACACTCTTTCAAAATGCTCCAATAATTTCTGGAGACATGAAGAAATTGTAATCGCATCATGTTGCTATTATAACACTTTAACGTCCGCTGTTCTCAAAAGTACTGAGCATATATTGTGACATGTCGATTGACAGAGTTGTTCACATAATGACTGCGAGTGAGTTGTTATTTATTACGAGGTTCCTGAAGGAAACAACCAACATCTGCTATATAACTTATTTGCTTGCGTACGCCGCTTTTACATGTACAACCTGAGTTCGGTTCCTGATTTCGGCTTGAGTTTGTCAAACATTGCACGATACACAAATTAGTTCGAGCTTTGAAGGGTTAATATAACTACCATCAATCAATAAATATCGAACCGACGTAATGACGGTCAAATTCGAAACTAGAATACAAGCCAAACGATAAAGCCTCGCGAGCGGTAGTTCAAGATGGTACTAGCAAATAATTCGTAGCAATTAGAAAATAGAGTACGAAGGAAGAACATATAGACTATTGACCGGGAGCTTGCAATATGAAATTCAGCCAAACAAGGACTTGGTAACCTTAGTTGAAATTTTATTTTTTTGCATATATATGTGATCATTTCTAAATTAGACCATATAAACTACTGCAACTTTTGCAGTGATCGAAAGAGCTTGTTGCGGATAAAACCAAATCAATTTTAGGGTCCTCAGATATATCATTAGGTAATATGTGGTGAGATACGTCGATCAGTTACTAAATTATAAAACTTACAAAAAAATTCGTTGTATAATATAATACGAAAATTTATACCAGCTATTAACAAATTTGCAAAGTTTTATTAAGTCGTCGAAATTTTGATAAATTTATATATTTGTGTATAATTTATGCAATAAAGATCCCAGAGAAGTCTACATTATACAAGCTTGTATTGGTATGCTTTGGCCATTATGCTTTGATATGCTTTTACATATAACTAAAGTCGCACATAATAATGTACGTGTGTACCCGTTCTAGCATTTGATTGCGTTTATAGGTCCGTGCAAACACGCATAAGCATTTATGGCCATATTTAGTCCAAAATCAATGTAAATATTGTTGTTAGCATTTCCAACCCTTGGGAATGAGTTGAACTCTAGCAGTGAGCTTCTTGTTAGGACTTATATACAAATTAAACTCTAGGAATTATGTGCATAAATCAAGAGAGCATAAATAAATCGTGTGATACTCAAAAGTAAACTCAAAGAAATGACGAGTTTTTTTAGAATTTCATGATTTTGTTATTTCGTTGAATTTTTGTAAATTTTTGCCAATTTTTTACAATTTTGCTAATTTGTGCCAATTTTTCTCATTTCTTACTTGCTTTTGCACAGGGAGCAGCAGAAAATATCGCGTAATGTTATCACTCACCTTTGCTTAATAATTACACACCCACCGGTTTGTAAACAGTTATTGAAGTGTCCTTTAATTTATTAGCTGCTTTTGCTTTAATTTTAATACTGTGGCAGTATTGACAAATTAAATCCGCGAAACTGTGGTAGATATCCAATTATATTATTCCAAAGCACTAATTGTTGCACTTTGCTGCAATCAAAATTTTTCATTTCAGCTATATTGTGTCGTGCTAATGGCAATTTGTCGCATGGACCAACGCAAAATAGTCAAAAGCTTCTTTATGCCGAAATGAAAAAGTACTGTAGCGAAAATGATGCTGTTCGTCAACTCACACCTCCAAAGTAAATTATTGCAACATTGTTGTCCCCGTAAACATACCAATTGTGAGCTCAAAATTTAATTTGGCAGATATTTTATTTAAGTATTTCGGTGCACAAATATATCTTTGTTGTGGTTTATCGAAATATAATTTTTTAATGTTTATATTTTAATTTGATGTTTCATATACATATAATATTTTGTTATCATCAAGTTGTCATACATAGCATATATAGTTGCATACTGACAAGATTAAGTTGTTTTGCGTAGTAGCAGTATACATGCATTGTTTTATTATGACCATCTGCCTTAAGCTTGTCTTTATCCGGTGCTACAAGGTGTTTGTGCATATGAAAAATCATAAGAGTATGCGGAAATTATAATTATGATCACAAGGTTGAGCTTTAGAAATATCCACCAATTGTTTGAAAACTTTACAGTTTCGAAAATTAGACAAAATAAATGAATAACTAATGATATTCGGCTGAGCTTACCCAAATAGCCATATATTCAAGAAATAAGTAGGTTTCAAGCGTGCATTCCGTGAATTCAAATATGAGAATGCCACCATGCTCTGTTACCTTACAAGCAAGGCAGGCGTCATGCATAGTCATACATAAATTATGTTAGGTTTTCTATTAAATAAGATTCACCATAAAATGTTACAAAATCTGAAATAAAAATTTCGATGTCTCAGTAAAAATTTGCAAGATTGTTAATACCTAGTATATATTTGGTTATATATATACCTAGTATATATTTGGTTATACAGTATATATTTGGTAGCATTTAATTATGCAACGAATCTTTTTTTCCAACTTTTTTAATTTAAGTACTGATCAAAACGCCTCACCACATTTATTTCTATAGTATTTGTTCAAGTCATTCAACGTCATTACATGTCTCCAAGTGTAATGATTTATATTCCATCTCCACTTGAACCAGAGCGTGGCTCCAACAACAGCCTGTTTCTGTTTATGTTCAACAGTTTAGACCGTATCTTACTTTTGTCGTTTCTAGCTGTAGCGTTATTAAACCCATTCAGCTTAAATTTTTTTACAACGTATGTCACCTTTGTGGAAGTACAATCCACTTACGAAACACTTGCGTAAAAAGAAATACAGGAACTTTAATTTCTTTAAAGTTTTAGTGACGGAGAACTTAAAATTTTAAGGTATTTTTTCCAATTTTAGGACTAAATTTTCCCCAGGATTTTGATTTGTACAGAATATCATGCAACACACCTATTTTATTTGCTGCCTGTTCAAATCGAAGCAGTTCATGAGTTTAACCCCTACGCTTTCTGTAATAACTTAAACTAAATGTTGTTAAATAGAAGGCTCATAACACCTTTCCTGTAATGCTCTGATATTAGTGTCAGACCAATTAGCAAAACGTTTCAAAATAGTAGAAACTATTACGTTCGCTGCGAATGAAACTGAAAAGTGCAATAAATTTAATTGCTCTAAAGTCATGTACAAGACTTATGAAAAAGTTAGATCGCTGAAATTTTGCACCTATTGCCCATCGGCACTAATAGTTAAGTTTTATGCCCGATTGTCTTTAAATGACATGATTTAGTGTTGCTGTATGAGCGCAGTGCTTGAACCTAAAGTTTTGAATATATTTTAAAATTTAACCATGCTATAATTTCGCAGAATACCTTTTCGTATTTCAGCATCTTCAACGGCTCAAACCATCGTCTTCTGATCATTCGTGATCCGATAACTCGATTTGTATCAGGCTTTGTTTTTAGTTGCTTTATAAAAAGGGATGACAGCTACGGATGCTGTCATCGCGTACTGGATGGCGGTAGCGACATTGACTGTTTTGCTGAACACAATCACATTTCGATCTTTCGCCAAATTGAGCTTAATATTTCAGTGCCTTCCGATGCTCCGATCTACGTTAGTCATCTATTGCCACAATCGTGGTACTGTGACTTGCGGACGTCGAAAGTCGTTCTTGACTCATACACTCTTCTCATCTATAATCATAGCGAGCGATTTAAGATAGCTGCTCGGCAACTGCTATCGTCATGGCACATCCCGGAATCTCTTGTCAAACGAGGATGGGGCGCAAATGGGTAACACTGATTAGCTAGTGGCGGTCTTATGTTCCGTATTGCTTTGGTCCAATATTGAATGAAGGATTTTCGTTACCGATGTTCATGCAGAATAATTTTAATCTGTCAACGTACAATATTTTTTGAATTCGAGTAAGAGACGTTGGTCAGATTGATGCGGAACATATCTTGGTGGCTTAGGAATAACATTATTTGCTCGGTATTGTGGCTATTTAGAGAGCATGCTTGCATCTATATTGCAGAACATTGCATAAATGGTTTTGACAATAGCTTGGCTAGACTTCTTGGCTTGCAGAAAATGGATTAGAATGTTTACCAGCATTTAAATTTTGCAAAAGTAGGAAATTCTTTTTGCTGTGACAAGCAGAACTGAAATTTTTAGTGGCAGACTTCAGAAGTAAAATTTTAGGCGTAATCAGCTGCGAATATCTCATTGGCTAGAACATATATTGATAAAACTATCTTAATTCTTGGCTAATAAACTTTATAATTTCCAGTTTACGAAGAGTAGATGATTGT
>JASANE010030513.1:0-58897 GCA_030248225.1 Trileptium ribeirensis | reverse complement strand
ATATATATAATATAAAAATATCAATAGCTCGATTGAATATAATATGGTTAACCTACTTGCAAAGTATCTTTGATGTTGCTTTGTATCACGCCAGCTCAATCGTCGCTGGTTTCTTGAGTGACAAATTGTTCGGCCTTAGAAAGCCTTTGAGCCAATATCGTTGCGGGCATTGATCGGTTTTTTCACAAATCTTGTAAGAACGATTTTCGTGATCCATCTTGATCCACACAAACTTCGGGATATCAGACTGGTGGCACGGGAATCCTGAACAATTAAGAGGTATCAGTAAGCATAAACCAACGCATGAATTATTAAAATACGTGTCATAGATGCACATCAGCTCCAGGTTTCGTACTTTACCACTGGTAATTTTTAACGACGCTCCACGAACCTCCATGAACAGCAATGATACCTATATGCATGTCTTTTGTACATAACAAAAGAAAATGATTATATGCATTACAAATATGAAAAACCTCAGTATATAAATTTTCAGGGTGGACCTATTGTTCTGGTTGTCGTAACCCTAGATATGATTAGCAGAACTTATCAGAACGTATAAGCATCTTCAGTGCTTCGGCAGGCTTCTGCTCAGTTTCCGCTCCCAGAATTGTGCGTTTTGCGCTTCGAGAAGCAGCTCTTGGCGATAGCAGACCAGCATCCCTATCAAGTTCCGTCTCTAGTAACGTGTTTGATATTTTGGTCTTCTTATAAATCTGACGATGAGATTTTCCATCTTTCTTCATTTGCAATGCTCTGTTTTGTTTCTCATGGCGAAATTTAGGTACCTTTTTACATAATACCGTTCGGATTGCGATGTATTCATGTGTTAGACGATATTATTTTTAATAAGATAGAATCTGTTACTATATTCTAATCATAAAAGTATAAGATTTACGTATTATTGTTTGACTCATTGGAGACAAAGGAGCATACATCCAAAGGAAAAATAAATCCCTGTAGTTTTTTTGTTGTGTTGTTGTTCAAATTTTTTTGTGAAGTGTAAAACGTGTGTCAAAACACGACGCCCTATATCTCCTGTCAATGATTACGTGAGCAGCCACCAGTTATACAGTGAACAATACTGCAAATATGGGGTCAGCATGTACATTTTGTATTGCGTTAACTCTTAGCCGAGTGAACAATGACAGTTCGAAGAATACCGGTGACAAACCAACAACAGCAAACCGACAAACGCTGATGAGTCAAACGTCATCAAGATGCAACATTTGTGGGAAATTGGGCCACAGAACGGAACAATGCTCCACAAGCAATGCAGGACAAAATGAAAGAGGAAAACAAATGAAAAACCAACAACAAAATCAAAGCCGATATAGAGTAGTATCAAATCGATCGAATCTACAAAATGAAAGAACGAACAATCATCCGAAAAATCGACCGGAGTAAAACGGAAGGAAAATGTCCACAAAGAAATCAAGAAAATTGAATACATATCGGCACACGTAAAGAAAGAAACGTGCGTAGAAATAAGTACAGTAGACAGAACAGAAGAACGCGAACCATGCAGTGATTCGACGGTTCTGTTAAGATACTCTATCGATATTTCAATACGTACCCAGAAAAAAATAAGAAACTCCGAGGTCTAATTGATAAGAAAGAGGGAAGGTGTAGGTATGGTAAATGAAAGAAAATAAAATATACATCAGAAGCGTCAGTGGGAGACCCAAATCTCAGCGGTGAATGGTGTCGAAATTAAAAGAACAGGAACCGATAACCATGTTGGGATAACAGCAATGTGTTGGCGCGGTCATGAGAGGTAAAGTTAAGGACTTCGGTCTGTGGTGTGCACCACATAATACATCCACCTTAGCCTCTCATGGTCGTTGCAGCATCTTGTTTGGGAATCAAAGAACGGCATCAGTGGAAAGATACTTGTCCGGCAACCCGGGATGTAGGGTTCCTATAAGCTAAGTAGGTGGTTATAGGTCGAAAACCACCCCATTTCATATTTTAGGTTATCTCGAGTTTCTAAGCCCCCTGGACGCCATAGCTATGCGGGTTCTTCCCATTCTACTGGTTCGGTGAAATTTGTTACCCCATCCTCTTTGTAGTTTTTCTTTTAGAATTTTCTAGCATTAATCACGATGTCACATGATTAATGCTTATTTGCATATTTGTGTTCAAAGTTTAATTTTAGTTTTAATTTATTTATCTGCTTGATGTGTTAGATGATCGCGGTTTTGCGAGTTTTAATTTCAGTTTTAGGTTACACACGCAAAGAATTGCCTGCAGAGTTGGTTGTATTATTCGACTTAGGGACAATCTCAGAGAGGGAAGTTTCGTGTTTCTGGCTTATAGCTTTGTGCTTGAAAGACCTGATGCCGGTGTAAGTTGAAAGAAAGTGGATATTGAGCGTGGAACTAAGATCACATAGCGCTCAAAAGAGAAACCAATTACCTGGTGCGAGAGTCATGTCCAAATAGCGGCGTGTTGTAAAGGAATAGCCTTATTGTTGCAAGAGAAGAACATAAGTGGCATTGGCTTGAAGAATTAACCTTCAGTACAATATTAGGCATTACAGTATTTGGCATAGGGTGATTTATTAGAAAATAGATAATAAAAACCTCGCCTTAGTCAGTCCTGTGGAATGACATTGAGCTAGATTCGTAGATGAGATTGAGCGAGATTCGTGGAAAAAAGGGAAACTTCTTGGAGGATCCGGGGTGAGTGAAAAGGGAGCAGCATTAGGACGACCTGTCTTAAGCTCTTTCAAAGTTATCTGTCAGCATTCCGTTCGGATATTCGAGGATGAGGAGAAAATTTCCAACTAGGGTGTTTGCGTTCGGGACAACAGTTCATGAAATAACCCTCGTGCCTTCCTTTCGGTTGCGCGAGTAATAAGATGGGGGTTACTCTGGCCTGTCCACAGCTCTCCGAAAAGTGGGGGGGGAGAAATTTTGCCTAAAAATACTAAATAGTTCCATATTTTCATGCATTTTTACTACCGTGAATGTATTTTTACGCTAAAAAACGTTATTTTAACATTATAGATAGTGGTAATAAATGTTTAAAATACAATTTGCAAAAAACAAAAATTTTTAGACATAAAATTTTTTGGGATTAGATGAACGTGGGGGTTTCGGCGGAGTGGAAGGGACGGACATTGGGGAAATCTCACGAAAGTGAGGGGGTCCCCACCACCACCCCCCTCACCCACTGCGGCCAGTTACTAAATAGCTTAAATCTAAGACTCTAAGTTAAAGTAATTAAATAGAATATACGGAGTATCTGCGTTAGCGATACTTTGTATCAATCTCACAAGGGACCTAATAAAGTAATAGATAACCTAAACCCTAAAGCGCTAGAACAGAACAAAAGAGTCAGAAGTGCAGGGATACGAATAGGGTCACACAGAAAGTGGGCTAACACAGAAGTAGCCAGAGATAAGCGCAACTCTAAAGGAACTGCATAGTAGATTGGTGTGTCGCATAACCTCTTGATTTACCTAAAATAAATATTTTATCTCGTGTCTTTGGTGCTGAGTTTTATGAAACCCGAGTGCTTAGTCTTAGTCACGCAGCCGCGCAAACTACCAAGTGCAATAAAAAGAACGCGCGCCACTACTCGCTTTTTCATTGACGTTGTACTGACCACGCCTCGGACCGCACAACCTTCGGTGACGAATCCCGAACCCCTTTTTAAGTACCGATAGCCGACATAAAATAATTCCAATCCAACCCCGTCTTCCAAAATAAAATTAAGGTAACAGTAGCGTCTTAATAGCTGCTGCGGAATCGGGCAGGGGTAGCTCAGCCTGTGGAGGGCCTGTTTGCGGGTCGGAGAAAGGGATGTCGTGGCCACGAATCCCACTCTTACCCAATTTTTTAGCCAGCCTTTTTTCAAATCACTTTATCTTTATGCTACTACGAAGGTCGTACCGGCAGGTCGGATTTTACTGCCGCGTTGTTGAACCCAGAATCATATCTGCTGCCTACGCATCTCACCATATATATATGGCCTGATGGCTAACAGCTGAACTACTGCTTATCATTAATTCGATTATGAAAATATAGCATATAGTTATATAAAATAAGGCCAGTGTTAGGCCTTAATTGAAGACGTGGATTGTGAATATAGAGGCTTAATAACTGCTACGAAGTAGGGCAAGGATTGCTCAGTAGGTAGAGCGTGCTTCCGTATCCAAAAGCGCGAGGTCGGATGTTCGAATCCCACCGTTGCGCAACTTTTCAGATGGTCGTTTTTCAAATTACTTCGTTTTCAAGCTCCTACCGTCTTGGGTCGAATTCTACATTTAACTAACATTTCAGACTGACGCTGTTTAAATTATTTGTCTACAAGCTCATGTCGCCGGGTCTAAACGAAAAATATGTACTTAACATAACATGGAGGTTGTACGGGAAGATGGGATACTGCTGCTACCTATGGAACCCAGAATTAACAATTTGCGCGCCAACCCAAGACCATCCTAATTGTGAAACCTGTGCCCCAACCAAAGCCTCTGCTAATTGTTGGGCTCTCCATTCGTTGAAAATATTGTCAGGGGCGTGAACCAGGGGCCGCACTGGTTCCGAACCGAGCGCGCCGAACTTTGCAGAGGGGGATTTTTCCAAGAGAAAATCGGCTAAATCGTGTCAAAAGCACTGCCAAAATGGTTTTGATGGACAGAAACGGCGATTTTGAAGCAAATTTTGACAAAATTTGCAAAATTTTTGGCTTGTTAACGGAATTTTATTACAAATTTTGATCAAATTTTACGTACTTTGGACTGATTCCAAACAAAAAAATTTTCAACGAGGTGGTGAACCGGGGGGAGCCCAAAATTTTGCCAGGGGGCATGAACCGGGTGCACGTGTTCTGAACCAGGGGGAACCGAAAAATGCTAGGGCCCCCCACCCTCCAATTTGGAGAGCCGTTTGCAGGCGAACAGTGCAATGACGCTGACATCGTCTGGGAAAACATTACTAAGGTCACGCTGTCCGAGGCACAAGTAGCTGCAAAACCTGATTTCAAGAAAAAGGTACACTGGATCGCTGACGACACGCATGGTGTTTCCTCAACGTATAAAGCTGTTCAGTACCGTCTCTGAATCCTTCTTTGAAATCAGATAAAAAGGATTTTTTGAATGTATTCACTCACAATCTGGAACGACATAGAACTGTGGGTAACTAGTGAAAATTTTACAACAATCTTTACAACATTGTTGAAGCTGACTCTACACATCCCCTGCCAAATAACTACCCCACATAATAAGGCAACTTTACTTGAAGTCTAGCAGTGTAGTCAGAAACCAAAGTGGCCAATCGTCGCCACTTGAAATCAAACTACGGCGTTTTTTTTTTCAAAATTAGTGCTGTGCTAAAATGTGTGTTGTTTGAAATTTACCTGTGCTAAAATGTATGTTTTTTATTAATCCGCAAATATCCAAACTAATTATTTCATATTTCAGGATTTATAGCCTTAGGTTCTATATATATAGTGTTATAGTATAAGAAGAATGTTTTTGTAGCCTTTTAATTAAACAGTTCAGGTGTGCTAAATTTTGTGTTTTTTGAAATTTCACTATTTTTGCACTAAAAACACAAAAACCCTTAAACACGCGTGCGGCAAGGAACAGTGATGTCACCGGTGTTGTTCAGTTACGCGGTTGACTGTGTACCATGCGGGAGGCTTGGCCAACAGGTAGTTACTTCAAACTGCGCTCTGTACTTATACGGGGTGAGCGTGGGTCCATCAAGTGGTAATTTTGTAGAATCAATTTTTAACAGGCTTTTAGTTTGATGTATGTACTAGAATTTCTGTAACCCTGAATCCATTAAAAACCCTAAAACCTCATCGACCCTAAAACAATCGAAAAACTGAAAATTATCTGTGCTAGATAACTGAACCATCGTATCCAGCGTAACGAAAAAAGCTATACATAAAATTCTTTGTACCCTTTGCACGATATAAAACCAAGATGCTGGAGACAAACTATATTCTGGCAATCAAATTCATTGATCCTAAACCCATAGAAAATCTGAAAAAGTGAGAAATATTCATACTAGACTCTAGACCCTATAAACTTTCGTGCTGAACTGTAAAAACAAACCGTGCGGGAAAAGCTATAATACATAGACGATTCCGAGCAATACGTACTTATTTCTTAGTACGTTACAACATATAACGTATTGCTGAACATAAACTTTAATTTTTGCATTAGAGAAACCCATTTTATGAAATTGTCGGACTCCCTAATTCAAAACAAATTTCGGAAAATCCAGCAGAAATACACATACATATCCGCTAATGTAAGTGTAATTGTTAGGGCACCCAAGGCTTACACTCAAATCCGATAAGTAAGCAAACTGTAGCCCCGGTACACAAACTGTAAAATTTTAAGTTATTTTACACTCTCTTAAAGTTATAATTTTGAAGAATAAAATAAATTCTTATTATTGAATCAAGTACAGAAATAACAGACGAGATTAGGACCGTAACTCCTTAACAGGGGGGCCGATTGTGGCCAAATCTGGTTTGCATAATGTGCAGCGTGCCCTATGGCATTTAGCGTCAAAATCCGCCTATACCCAAACCATACCCCCTGCCAGTTATACGACCAAAATTATACATATTATATTTTTGTAAGCCTAGCATGCTGGGAATTTTACAGTTTCAAAACCAGTCGTAGTGGAACTACCGTTTTTGAGCGGGGCGACGGCATTAGTAATATGAACGCACTCAATGTCTTGGGAATATATTATTACCTAGACAACAATTATTAAATGAAAGAAGAGCTCTATTTTGTTTGAATCGAAAGGCAAGGCAAAGGAAGTCACGTGGCTTATACAGCATGGTGATGAATGGCAATTGAAGCACAGCAATGAAATCATAGGACATGGAGTCTGAAAAAAATTTTGCCTACAACATTCGTACTATACTATTCCTGTATGTACAATGCATCTATTTTCTTATTTCCCCATGGAAAACTCAACCTCACCAATCGAAAATAGTAATGTACAGCAAATAGTAGTTGCAAAATACGAAAAACGAAAACAAATCAATTGGCAGCTATACCTGAATAAATAAATACAGTTGTTTTATTATATTCCTACTTGTTCATAAGAGTTAAAACTTACATATACTATACTTCGTCCACATATTTGAAGTGATTCCGCCAGGACGGTTGAGATAGATGATGTTTTCTTAAGCTATTATGAGCTTAATTAGGGTGTTAATTAGCTAATTAGCTTAATTAATGATAAAAGTGGCAAGTTGCCAAACTTCTAAAATATCAGGTGCACATCCTCACATGATAAGCTTTCACACAAAAAAAAGTTTTTTGAAATAGGTTCAGTAGTTCTTGAGATCCATGAAAGACTAACGGACGGACAGACGACACGAACGGACATCGACTTTTTTGCTCCCAGACAGAAAATAAAAACGCTCCGCTCAACAATAAAGTTTTACAATACACAATATACGACATCGTGCAAACAATCGCAATTCACGTGGATGTCAATAGTTCTAACAACAAGTCTATGCTTAAACGATTAAAGGTTATGTTTGATCAAACCCTACGCTTAATCAATTTCTTGCTGTGACCACGTGTATAGATGTTTTGAGATAACGCAAATAAGCCATGATAACAGTTTATTTCGTTATTAACCCTTACCCGCGTAGTGTGTCACATATATAATATAGCGCAGATTGTGAAGTGATATGTGACGTATTAAATCATCGTTTAACAGTTTATTCCTACTATCTGATCCTACCATCTTACGTGTACTTCATATGCATCTATTGTGGGAAAATTTCCGTGAGAAACTCTACGTCATCTTAGTCACCATGTCATATGTATTACGCGCCGCGCATTTGTTGTTGAATGTAGCTTGCGTGACACGTGTATATGCTTAATGTAATTTATGCGATATATATCATAGTGTATAGGAACAGTATGCTGTATAAACTATTTATTATGGGTGCTTGTGTTTTTGTTTATTTACATTTCTTATATGTGAGATTTGTATGTAGTGGCAATTGCCTCAATTTTATGAAACAGAGCTTTTAATATAAGCTAACATAGTAGTATAATTAGGCCTGTATTAGACAATATTAACTTATACAAGTTCTTGAAATTTACTGGAAATCTATAATCAGATGTGAAGAAGCGTTTACTCACCTTCTGATTAACCAATTTTATTTTAACTATTTCACGCATAGTGTCACATTTGATACAGCGTACAGTGTGAAACGATGCACTCACTGAGTTTATCGTATGCAGCGCATTTTTACGTGTGTTATTCGTTCGCTTTGTGAGGTTTCTTAAGGAACCCAGCAACAGCTCCTATATAGCGCAGTGGCTAATTGTACGATGTTCGAAAGCAATCAATTTCGGTTCAAACCGTCGATAGGGCAAACATTGCTTCAACATTGTGCGAAATACACATTAATTCATGCGGGAAAGAGTGAATCAAAATTTAGGCGATCGCTAGCTTAACGTTTCCCGCAAACTTTCTCACATTTCATAAAGCTTTCATTGTGGGACGATGCATTGAGTGAGTTTGTGGTATGCAGCGCGTTTGCACGTTCGACTTGTTAGTCGCTCGCTTTGTGAGGTTCCTTAAGGAACTCAGCAACAGCTCCTATATAGCGCAACGGCTAAGTCTAAGATGTTCTAAAGTAATCAATTTAGGTTTAAACCGTCGCTGGGGCAAACATTTCTTCAACATTGCACCAAGTGCGTCGTTTCGCTTCGTTTCGAAGTTAGTACACACGCCACCTTACAGCGAGTCGCTGCCATGCAAAGCAGTATATTAGGTATGGTTTCTCCAATTGGGCACTGCATGACTGGAATGTATCTCGGTCCCGTAACTCTTGCTTCAAAGGAGTCCTTCATAGAACTGGTGGGTCAATGCGTGAATGGCCACACGCTCCAACAGGTCATTGAGAGAGAATTCGAGGTAGAGCTGAGCAGGGATCCGGTATGTCGCCAGTGCCAGGAATGTCATACAAGAGATTCACGGGATATAGGTTTAAGCTGCTGCTTTTTCGGTCAACGAGGAAAGTGGACTTACGACGGTACGCTGAGTTCCGCTTGCGCGTCCATCCTCCCGGGTGGATATGTTGCACCTCATTGGTCCTACTATGTCGGTATTCAGTCGGCTAGAATGCAGAAAACTTTTCGCGAGGCGAATCTCGAGCTACACGACCTCGTGTGCGAGGCGCCCTATCTGATTGAATTCATTTATCGGAACCAAGAGACACACGGTGTTTCGATCAACCTCTTTGTTGATCAAGCAATGAGTAATATGGAATTTGACGACGAAACTCACCGACTTGCTCGACTAGTACTGCTAATCGCACGCTTGAGACTTTTACGCCGCCCCGACATTGCAAACTGCTTGAGACAGAGGGAGGCATGTCTGCTGGAGTAAAATTGGACAGGGATCACTTAATTTCGGAACTATGCTTGTTTCCGTACGATGACACCAGCTGTTCCGTCCCGAACTTAGACGAAGAGTTAACCACATATTAGCTGCTTACCTCGACTCATCTGAAGAAGAATCGGAGGACAACTCCGATAGCGATTCCGTCCAGCGGGAAGGCTTAACTGAGTCGAGTGCCACGGAAACGAGCGACGGGGAAACTAAAAGCGACACCACGGGAAAAGTTGCGAATAACGAGACCAAAAGGGAACCCAATCGGAACGGAATACGATCCTCTTCAGCGAGCCTTAACAATGGCCTCGGACATTCTTCAGGTATGTGGAGGGTATGTACAATTCTGTTGTTACTTTGGCTCTCAGCGCTTAGCTGTACACGCGCAACGCTTTCGCCATTTAGTGATTCAATCTCGCGATTAGGTGCTTTAGTAAATCGACAAGTGGGAGTGGTCATCGAGCCACAGGGCTTGTTGGTCACCACTGACCAGACAACGCATTTGCCAGTGGTATTGCAGTTATCACTCCGAGATTGGGAACGCAAGTCCGATCCTTATGTGAGTAAATTCTGTCCACCTTATGAAGCGAACGGATCATGCCGCGCTGACTGCTGCCGGAAGGTTAACTGTACCGAATATCCACAGCTGCATAAGACCTTAA
Organism: Trileptium ribeirensis; assembly: GCA_030248225.1. NCBI lineage: Eukaryota > Metazoa > Nematoda > Enoplea > Enoplida > Thoracostomopsidae > Trileptium > Trileptium ribeirensis. Next base: position 48,837 of record JASANE010030513.1, on the reverse strand, counting down.
GCGCTTTGGAACGCGAACTAGATGACGCTTATCATGGAGCACTGGACACCAATTATTATTCGCTACTTGTGCACCCTTTTTGCGTCGCAAATGAACAACTATGCGATCTCACGTATCGTAGAGAAAAGCGCTTTGCTAGCCTGATCGCTGCCGCTGCAGGTGCCGCCTCAGGTTTCTTGGGCCTGGGAATGGCTTTTGTCAATGGAGTACACATTAATAATGTTCGTCAGCAGGTAACTGTCCTCGAAAAATTCATGCGTGAGGCTAACGATGTCTCCTTTCGAAATACTAAGGCCATAAGGCAACTAACACGAGCGAATGAGGACATTTACGCATTTCTACACCATAGCATGCAAGAGGTAGTCTCTATGATAGAACAGGTTAGGTGTGCCGATCAGAAAGAGATCGCACACGTACACCACCAGTTAATTGATCACATCCTTCGAGCCAACATGCGCTCGTCGGTACAAGCTATAATGGAATCCATGCTTAACGGCGAATTATCTCCCGCCGTCATCGATGTCGTTATGTTACGACAGTTATTTTCCATGGATCCACGCATCTCCAAGACTATTCTCATGCGCGAGCCTACTCTAGCTTAGCAGTTCGGTCGTGTTATGCCCGTAAGTGTGGACCTGACAGCGTTCCGTATTTTCGGATTTATAACACCGGCTGGAATGCACCTGCCACGCTGACACAACTGAGATTGCCGCTACCCCAATACGCCGCCCGCTTGGGACATATTCGCTTCGAATCACTTAATTTGAGAGCATGCAAGCAAAGACCAGGAATCGCTTTTTGTGAACCACACACGCTGATAACCTATCATAGTACCAATTGCTTGGAATGGATTATTGCAGGTTAACACGTGCCTGAGACCATTAAACACACATGCAGCAACCTTTCGCTTATAGGTCCACTTGCCAATGATACGTCTGTACACACGACTATACAAGGAGTAATAATTCGGACTAGTGAACCTGAGGTCATATTAACCAATCGGAGACAACTAGCTCACGTTACGTTGGGTAAGACGATAAAGGTACCGCCTAATGGCGTCTTGTGGTTTCCACACGGAAACTATACTCAGCTAGTCATAGGGTCGATAGTACTCACCAGCATGTTGAAACCCGAGAAAATTACAATAAAATTCGGACCGAATATCACCATTAACCGGCTATCCGGTATCAATCTAAGACCTTTGACTTGGGACTCACTCGACAACGCTAAGGCTATAAATTTTCGGGTAGCGCAGATAGTCAAGGAGCAAGTACGTAGAGTGGTTAACCTTGGCGCTTTGGAGTACACAGGATTCTTGCCCTACTCCCTCATTACCGTCGTTGTAGGACTGATCAGTGTAATATACTGTATGACCAAGTGCAAGATTCCGCCTAAGTACGGATATTATATTCCCCGATGGTTCCCATGTCGTGGACGACTAATTAAGTCTGACTGTAAGCCTAAGAAAGTGATTCACTGGATTAGAGCGAAACACCGATTACCGAGTGCTCCGCCCGCGGAAGACGACTTCCCTCATACAGACAGAATTTCGCCGACTGAGGTCACGGTTGGGCCTTCGGGAACGCCGCGTGTGTCCGTCGCGTCCAGCCGTGCCCCATGTCGCTCGAACAGACTATTAACATCACGTAACTCATCCGAGGAGGAATTTGTTTTCATTGAGGACGACGAACTATTTGTCGCTCCCACTCGTGATTCACGTCGTGGACCTCGTCAAGGTGTGTTTCACTAGACAGTTAAACACTATGAATGCCGGCAACACTCCATTGCTTATTAATGCAACCATACTTGGTACCCCAGTTACGACGCTTGTAGACACTGGAGCCGATGTCTCAATCATGTCCCAAGCCTTAGTTGCTCGTTTAGGATTAGTACCTCGGGACACGAACACTACTCGTATAGTATCAGCTACACAACAAGAATTGACCATAAGCGGAGTGGTGAAGGCACCAATTACAATAGGACCGCTAAGTACACCGTGCGACTTTCAGGTAACAACTGACACTCCGTATGAATGCATTTTGGGCACCGACTTTATGGCCCTACTACCATATGTCGCCGTAAACTTCAAAGACCGCTGCCTGGATTTATCTAACGGAATCGAAAACTGTTCGGCGCCTTTCGCCGACCAAGGGATTACCGACCACCAGTCATCAACGTAGTAACTAGGAAATACACTCAGGTACCACCAAATACAGAGTTGTTCATCAACGCCGTCCCGGAAATCACTCAACCACCTACCGGTCAAGCTTTATTTGTGATTGACCCCTTTATTAGAGACATTGCAATTGCCCATTCCCTGGTACTTACTGGCCAACGCATGATCCCAATAGCACTAATGAATTTTGGGAACCTTCAAGCCGCTATACAGGCCGGCCAGACTATAGGACATATTGAGATGCTTGATGATAATGAGGTCGAGTTCTTATATGACAGTAACAAGCGTTTGCTACAGCTTGACCCTCCAAGACGCACTAAGCAATGCAACAATATCGGAGTTACGCGAGACAGTGTTGTACAGATTATAAGTGAACAAAAGAAGACATTGGACACCGAGCGATCTATACAAGTTTTGAGCAAAATTGACTTCGTACAAACGACCCTAAACCCTTTTGAGCTTAAGCAATCGAAAACGACTGTCTCTGAGAATGCAGACATATTTAGTGTACACCCATTCGATCTAGAAAGATGTGGCGTACACCAGCATAGGATAGTCACTGGAGACGCAAGGCCTATTAAACAGGTACGCTACCGCCTAGCACATTCAATGCGAGAGACCTTGCGTGAGGAATTAAACAATATGGTAGAAGCAGGTCTCATAACGCCATCCGATTGACCTTGGGGTTCCCCCATAGTCTATGTCACTAAGAGTGACGGCACCTTGCGGTTGTGTGTCGACTTTCGTAAACTTAATGTAGTTGCGGAACGCGACTTATACCCGTTACCCCGCATAGACGACATATTGGGATGTCTCAGAAACACCAAATTCATGTCCAGCCTGGACCGTAATAAATGTTTCTGGCAATTAGAATTGGACCACGAGACCAAGGAGAAGACCTCCTTCGTCACTGTCCACGGACAGTACGAATACAACGTTCTGCCATTCGGACTGAATTCTTCACGAGGCGCCTTTCAAAGGTGCATGTCAATCATATTAAAGGGCCTAGAATGGGAACGATGCCTCATTTACATAGATGACATATTAGTCGTTTCACCCACATTCGAGCAACACCTAGCGGACCTAATTACTGTATTTGATAGGTTCCGTAAGGCAAATCTTAAACTGTAACCCTCCAAATGCCAGTTTGGACAGAGACAATTAAAGTACCTTGGACATATTATTAGTTCTGAAGGAGTCAAACCAGATCCCGAGAAAACGGCCGCTATAGACAATTACAAACGACCGGAAACCCTCAAACAATTGCAGAGTTTCTTAGGACTTGTAGGATACTATCACAAATTTATATAACATTACTCTGAAATTTGCGAACCGCTCAACGCCCTTCGGCGAAAGGACAGTGAATTTAAGTGGACACCGCAATGTGAGGAAGCATTCGGAAAACTACGTAAGGCGTTAGTACAAGAACCATTACTCATATATCCGGACTTTTCTAAACCTTTTATACTCTGTAGCGCTAATCTTGATTTGTCATAATATTTAGTGCAAGTATATAATTGTTTTATTATAACCAATATGATTCAAATTGGGCATTAAAAAACAAAAAGCCTGAATCGTAATAAATGTCATTTAGAACTAAAACGACCCAAAACTAACAATGCGATACAAACACCAAATCACATTAATTTAGCATATGATAGAAGCATTGAAAATCGCAGCATCTGAATAGATGAAAACCTTGTGGGTTACACTGTAGGCTTACACTGAAGCGTCAAACTAGCCATCTCAAAAATGAGAACGTCTCGCTAGACAAATAACATGGATACTTAGTAAGTTGAAAGAATATTCAATACTCGATGAGTTTTGCTTTGTCTTTCTATGGTTGTGTTATTTCCACTTTCTGCGTTGACTTTTTACTCAGATAACTAAATTTATTATTTTAATAGCTAATTAATAGTTCACTGCAAAACATCAAGCAAACTTGCTGGTGTTTTATTAATCCACCTAAAACAATTTTTTATTATACTTTTGAAGCCTAAAACCACGCTCGTTTTTCGAATTTTTGGAGAAACCGCAAAAAAAATCAATATACATAAAGAAATATTTTGCGTAGAACTACAGTAAATACGACCGCTTATCGTTTTATATCAACCATAATTCTGATTTTACATAATTCTTGAAAGTTCAAACTCCCACAACATATAACACTAAATAAAAACACTACACAAGAGTACCCATTACATACTGTTGTAATAAAAATAATGAAAAGACAAAACTGTTAGAGAACTGGACTATAACTAATCTTTGATAGCCCCAAGAATATTATTAAGCAGTATCGTTGTACCTCCGCCGTTCAAGTGTAGTCCATCGTAAAAGAAACGCCGGTGAATCGGGTCAATTTTAATCACAGTACAGTTCATCGGTAGCACACCTCTGGTCCCCATACTCATAATTAGTTCGTTATAATGTTTCACATGGGAACCAACACGATCGAAACTATTTCGTGGGCGAATCACGATTTGCGCTAAATATAACTTACATTTTGGATGCTCATTAGAAAAATCAATCGCAGCTTTGTGAACTGTTTTAGCTAGTTTCTTTCCGCCAATCCGAGCAGTGTTTTGCTTGCTAGCAACGTTGTTTGTGCCAGCGCAAACGATAACTTTTTGTACAAAGTCCCCAACAAGAAAGCGTAGTGCAAAAAAACATATTGCAACTTCGCTCCTGGAACAGCCAAGCAAACCGTTTCAGCACCCAAATGCCGCGAAAGGTGGGCGGAAGGTACAAATTTCAGTAAGGAATCGCCAATAACGATTACCGACGGCAGCCTATGTTGGCCCCCTGAAAAGTAGGAGCGTAAACGCATAAGAAGTCGGCCCGCTGTGTTACCGGGAGGGCCCCAGAAGGAGTCAGTGAGGTTATTCTCTATTAACACCTTATCGCCAGTATGTATAGTATACGCCGGCAGTATGCAATAGTATACGCCGCATACGAAGGTTTTGCTTAAACTTCTCATAGTCGAGACGAAGCATTATGAATTCGCGAACGATGGACCATTTGCCATGATGCTTACTTCGGGATCCTGCGTCCTACTCTTTTCGCCTCCAGTCCTGTGCACCCCTCGTACAATTCTGCTGCTCTTTGGTTATCCTCTCCCAGAAAGGCTTTGCTGTATTGGTAAGCTTGTTCCACGCTCTGCCATGTCTTATTTCCTACCGTGAAGCGACTCGGATGTAGGTGCGATAATGCTTGCCGTGGGCCAAAATAACGCAACTGAGCCTAAAACTATGAATATTGAATTAAAATGAGGCTGCACACACTGGTAAGCCAGTACCCTGCAATATTGTCTCTTGCTGTTACCACGAACGCTTCGCAGCGAGATTCAACACTACAGAGCACCAGCAACACCAATAGTTTGCACTTTTTTACATAGTAACCACTCATAACTTACTAAATGAAACTTTTCGCGTGCCGTTTTCATTACAACAATAAACGGTTGCGGGTGTAATAGCTTTTTTAACCCGCGATGCTGAGTTGTTTTCGGTACAAACACCGTAACGTTTGATGGTTCAACATATGCAAATCGATTTGTTAAAAAAAATTGAACTGCGATGCTTTTTTCAGTAGGACGCTTGTTGAATCTCAATGGAGTATTCCCGGTTTGAACAATGCGAGCCGGCCAACTGGGGTACCCTGGAAATTTAGCATACACCACGTCATCCTCTAAAAATGTATTGCCAGTTTTATTACTGTTCTTAAGATTAGAAGCCCGCGGTGAATCATTTAAATGCATCGTTGGCTCTTCTTCTTCGCCATCTGCCAAAATGAAAGCGGGTTTTACACGGTCGATAGAGATCTTATCAACCGTACCATCCCGTTTAATTGTGACAGACTTTTCATCCCGCGATAGTATTTCGTACGGACCTATATAGCGGTCAGACAACGAAGTTTTAGGTTGAATATGTTTCAGCCAGATATGTTTTGCCGATTTCAGGTCATTCGGCACGTAGCTTATGTTTTTATACCTCCTGTTTGGCTTCGGAAAATCACGAACCATCTGAAAAAAATTACGGACAAAGTCAGAAGTTGGTTTTCTGACGTCTGGCACGTTGCTTTGGAAATAATCGGACGGGAGTGACAAGTTTCCGCCGAATACTAATTGTGATGGACTATATCCTTCACGACCAATCGCCGATCGGAGACCAAGCATTACCAACGGCAAGGCTTGGTACCAATTGCTATTCGATGAACATTTTGCGCGCAAAGCATTTTTTAAAGTTCTGTGAAATCTTTCAACAGCCCCATTACATTGCGGGTGGTAAGATGTGGTTCTCTTGCGGTGAATACCCATATATTGCATAAGCGTACCCCACAGCGTAGATTCGAACTGTTTACCTCGGTCCGAAACTATAGTTCTAGGTACCCCAAATGTACTAACCCAGCCATGTAAAAAGGCAGTTGCAACGGTGTCCGTTGACTTATCTTTACAGGGATAGCTTCTGCCCAGCGTGTGAAACGGTCAATTATCGTAACTAAGTACTGGTATCCGTTAGAGGGGGGCAGAGGTCCTACTATATCGATGTGTACGTTATGGAAACGACCAGTAGTAGGGATTTCGCCTATTGGGCTACGAATATGTTTAGTAACTTTTGCCTTCTGGCATTGTTGGCAACATTTAACCCACTGTTTAACCTCCCTACTCATTCCACGCCACACATACTGTTGTTTTATTAAGTTAAGCGTTGGTCGAAAACCACAATGAGCAAGGCCGTGAATTTGTTGAAAAACGCGATACCTCAGCGGTTGAGGTAGTACCGGTCGAAAAAACCGGTCACAAATCAATTTGTGACCGTTCCTTTCATGCTCGATCAGTGGCGATTGTTGAAATGTATCGCACACCGTCGGTGAAATTTGAGCGCAGGCGACATCCGTTAATGTAACCGGTGTAAAATTTTGAACATCTCGCGACAAAGTATCCGCAATAATATTTTCTGCCCCTGAAATATGCTGTATTTGGCAATTGTATTCTGAAATATACGAAAGCCAGCGCGACTGTTGTGGTGTTGCATTTTTCATGGACATAGCGCTTGTTAGCGGTTTGTGATCTGTAATAACCTTGAAGCTGCAACCCATAAGCCAGTTGAAATTTCTCAAACTGAGGTAGATCGCTAAAAGTTCACGATCAAAAGCTGATTTTTTTGATTCTAAATCAAACAACATGCGCGAAAAAAATGCTAGGGGTTGTTTCTCTCCAGCTGTGGTCACTTGGTGCAATACAGCACCAACAGCTGTCTGCGACGCGTCTGTCGCAAGTTCTAACCTAGCATCTTTCTGCGGGTAAGCCAATTTAACACATTTCCGCAGTGCTAGCTTAAGATTGTTAAACGCGACTATAGCGACTGCGTCTAAAGTTATAACAGCAGTTTTGCTCTTTACGTTACGCGTAAGATCCGTTAATGGGGCGGCTATTTTCGAAAAATTTGCAATGAACCGATGGTAATACCCAGCCATACCCAAAAAACGTCGCAGGGCACGAACATCAGTCGGTATTGCAATGAAGTCAATTGCAGACACTTTGTCGGGTGGAGGCTCAAAACCGCTTTCGCTGATAAGCATGCCCAGAAACTTAACTGATTTTTGAAAAAAATGACATTTTTTTGGTTTAACTCGCAGTGAAAATTTTTGAAGGCGTTCAAAAACTGCTTCAAGGTGTAGTAAATGTTCTGCATCACATTTACTAGCTACCAAAATATCATCCAAGTATGCTTTAGCGAACGGCAAATCATGCAATGCTATGTCAATCAAACGTTGAAAACTTTGAGCTGCGTTGCGTAGCCCGAAAGGCATACGCTTATAAATAAATAACCCAAATGGTGTAGTTATCGCAGTTTTCAGCTGGTCTTCAACTGCTACTGGGATCTGATGATATGCTGACATCAGATCCAGCTTAGAAAACACAGTACACCCGTGTAAACCATTGGTCACATCCATAATATTAGGCATAGGGTACCGATCTGGCACCGTTTGTTTGTTAAGCTGTCGATAATCGCCCAAGGTCTCCAAGGTCGGAGGGATCAGCCTTCGCCGTCATGTGTAGCGGCGAAGCCCACGGGGATTCCCCTCGGTATACTATCCCTGTTTTTCCAATTTAGAAAAGTGCTCCTGTGCAATTTTCAGCTTATCCCCAAATAATCGGCGCGGTTTTGCAAAACTCAGTTGACTAGTTGTTACAATTGAATGAGCAACTGGGTGAGTAGGCTGCACATTTTGATGTAACCCGCTGAAAATATCAGAAAAACGGTGTAAAAGTAAGTTTAAGGCATTATCTGTAGCTTCACTAATTTGCACTGAATTGACGCTTACGCGTGTCGGCAGTTTAATCAGACGATTATTGCTACAATCTATGAGAAAATCATGTTGTTTCAGAAAGTCGCGCCCTAAAATTGGCTGGTTTACTTCTGCAATAATAAATTTCCATGTGACTTCCTGTCTATGATGTAACAAATTAAAAGTTAATTCACGACACCCGTATGTTTTTATTTCTGTCCATAGGCGGCATATAAGTTTTGGAACGTTTCTAGTGTAAATTCGCTTATTAGCTAAATATTTCACAGGCAAAATACTGACATCGCTGCCGCTATCGGCCAAAAAATGACCAAAATTTGGCGCGGCTACTTTAACTGTATTTATAATCTTTTGTTTTACTCCGGCCTTTGCCGCTCGAAAGCCGGAGTGAACTGGTTTCCCGGCTGTGGGGAATTATTCCTCGAAATATTCGAACGAGGCGATTTATTGCGGTGCTGCGGTGTAAAATTTGCTTTATAGCTACATGGTTGCTTACACAATACCGCTTTAGAACCGTAACGGAAATGAAAGAAACACCAAGGACCATTCTCATTGTAGGAACGCCCATTTCTGCTGCCATCTCGTGACAACGAGGGACGGTTACCGGACCTTTGGCGCGGCCGAAATCTACCTGGACCACCCTTTTTTGTTGAGACAGCCTGCACAGCAAGCGTTAATCGTGAGATTTGTTCGCGCAATTCTGCTATCTCGCCACGCGAGGGTTCCACTTTGACTGCTTTCACAGCGCTGACATCCTGAGTTTGCTCGAACATTTTATCGGCTGCCTCTGCAATGCGCTCCATTGTAGCGTTGTCAAACGAGGCCAACACAACTTTTATCTGTGCAGGCAGCATCTCAAAAAACCTCAGTTTTACCAGCTCGGTATTACCCGGAGCAAGTTGTTGCAATTTACGGAGAGCAACCGAGGGATTTGCGTCTCCCAAAGTTTGCTGGCTCAGCAGACGACGCAACTTCTGATCTTGCGTGTCATCAAAATGGGCGGTGATGCAACGTTTAATATCATCAAACGACGTTGCAACATCAACGCCGCTGTCAACAATTACATTGGTTGGAATCGCTCGCAGTAAGCTTTTCTTTTTCACTGCTTCTGACACACCAACCAGTAATTGCTCAACCTGGTCGAACCACTGTCTTGTATCGGCCTCAAAAAACGGGGCCAACTTCACTGGCTGCTCTACCTGTGACGAATTGGATTGCGCTACTCTAGCGACAGCTGCGGGTGTACCCGTACTCGTGGCAGTGGTCGCCGAATTGCTTCGTCCAAGTACATTCGCCAATGCCATGCGAACAAACTGCGGTTTTTCGGCTTTCAGTAATGCTATTATATCACTCTTGGTTGCTCCCGCCGGGAGTTTGTACTCAGCATCGTCTTCATGACATAGCAATAAAGTTTTTTCGAGCTCCGGTTTGTTGTATTGCTCGAGCATCGGCCCTGGATTTAACTCCACATTACCCGACAGGATCAGGAGCCAGCGCAGCTCCCCTGCATGGCGACACAATAAGCGGCAACTGAAAATGTGTGTTACTGACAATTGAGTGCAAAACAAAACGTGTGTTCCTTTTCGGTGAGCCGACTTAAAAGCGGGGAATGCTTGCGTAAGCGAAACGTAAAAGAACGCGCGGCCATACCAACTCGGACGTTGTACCCCGCTCTTAGTACTCAAATTATCCCCCGCACTCCCACTCTGCAGCGTCGCTCATGCCAAAAAACAATATACCGTGATTAAAAATAGCTTCATTTCCGCCCAACAATATTTTGTTTTTACCAACTTATAATAGTCATGTTTACACCTACGCAATAATTACAATAACAATAGTTACTACCGCAAACAGATTATATGCAACAATATCAACAAACAAAATACAAATAGTTTAAATTCACCATTTCTTCTGGCAGCGTAACTACTGCGGGAGTGATCAAAGGCAGCGTGGCAGATACCAAATTGAAGGAAAATGTTCCACGATGACCCGGAAATACCAGAATAATTGACGCCGATGGACCGCGGATAATTATCTTGAATAACCCAGCGAACGTCGGGTTCACCAATGTAGCGCTAATCTTGATTTGTCATAATATTTAGTGCAAGTATATAATTGTTTTATTATAACCAATATGATTCAAATTGGGCATTAAAAACCAAAAGCCTGAATCGTAATAAATGTCATTTAGAACTAAAACAACCCAAAACTAACAATGCGATACAAACACCAAATCACATTAATTTAGCATATGATAGAAGCATTGAAAATCCCAGCATCTGAATAGATGAAAACCTTGTGGGTTACACTGTAGGCTTACACTGAAGCGTCAAACTAGCCATCTCAAAAATGAGAACGTCTCGCTAGACAAATAACATGGATACTTAGTAAGTTGAAAGAATATGCAAATTTTATAGCTATATATTTTTAAATATTTTGGAACATTACTAAAGCTTTATCTACACTGATTTACATACTCCAAACGGACGCTTCTGGATATGCCCTAGGGGCTGTGCTTTCGCAAAAGACCTACAAAAAGACATTGCCTATCGCCTACGCGAGCAAGTCACTCGTGGACTATCAACGCCGATATCCCGCCATAGAAACTGAGGCTCTTGCCATTCGATGGGCCGCCTTACACTTCAGACACTACCTACTTGGACAAGAATTCCATGTTGAGACTGACATAAGCCTCTCAAGGCATTGTTCGAGAGACCGGCGCGAAATTCTTGACTAGCTCAATGGTGTAACGAATTACTGATGCAATTCGGTGGTTTCAACATTGAATATATACCAGGTAATGCTAATGCCAACGCAGACGGACTTTCGCGTGATCCCCGACATGACGTGGAATTTTCTTACTCCTAGGGCGAAGCTGAACAGGAAGAACAGGACCATCCTCGAATGGTTGCTGTAGCTGTTAAAGGACAGGATCGTGGTAAAGGCAAAGCTCCAGCAAAACCGCCCCGTCGATTTCCCACCGAAGAAGCTTGGAAACGACTTATTCGACAACTGATGGGACTTCCCCCGGACGCTCCCGTCAATCTACCACCTGAGTATGTTCGAGAACGCTTCTATCGCATGTTCGGAGGACCTGGTTATGATCCTCTAGCGGATCCAACACGCTTCATTTTCTGTGGAGACATAGACGACCCATGGCCCGAAGGAGTTGAGGTACCCTGGAGACGGACCACTGCCCCAGGACCGCCGGAATCCACTGATGAACCGACCACCGGACCTTCTTCAGCACCCGACCCTTCCACCAGACCTACATTGCCACAAGAACCCCCGACCGCCCCGACACCGTCTGCTCCTGGTGCGGCGAGTGAAAGCTCGACCCGCGCCACCGCTGGTACACCTGAACCCGCTAGACCACGGACGCTACCGACCAATGCTAGACAGAGGTACGGTGGTTTGCCAGAAGTAGAGGAATTTGACACCTTGATTAGGGTTGCTTAAGCATGCGGACAACGAGTACAATTACAACGCCCTGAACAGGTCTACGACACAGATGAACACATATACTTACCACATTTTCAGCAATACGAGGGAAGGAATCTCCTTAATTACATACCATACATTCAGCGTCAAGATAAACAATTTGGCCCTATTTGGTGGTATTTGCATACACGACAGTCGCCAGCCGACGAAAAGGCAACGACCGCCCTCAAGCTAGAAGCCAACCATTACAGACTCTGCCCCGACAGTGCCATTTTATACTTACATCCCATAATGCCGAACGACCATAGACCTAAACTATGCGTACTCACACTGCTCATACGGCAAATACTTAAGCATGAACACGACACATTATTCGGTGGACATCCAGGTAGGGATCGACTACTGAGCAAACTCAAACAGTCCTATTACTGGGAAACCATGGGTAAGGACGTAGACTAATATGTTAAACGGTGCGTGCTCTGCTAACGATCAAGGAACCTACCCCAGAATGTTCAGCCGCGCTCGGAGAGAACCCGTTGGCTAGTGCACCCATGCATCGCATGTTTGTCGATATATTGGACACTCGGGTGCTATCCCGAAACGGAAATAGGTACGTAATTTCCTTTATCGATCAGTTCACGAAACTAGTAATTGCCGCTGCTTTGCCGGACCAAACCGCTAACAGCGTAGCCAAAGTCTTCATCGAAGATGTGGTGTGCCGTTACGGCGCACCCGAAGAGTTAGTCTCCGACCGAGGCGGATGTTTCGTCTCCGAGGTAATGGAAGCGTTGTGCTCTAGACTACATACATTTAAACGCGAAACCTTAAGTTACAACCCGAAGGCAAATGGAGAGATCGAACGCTTTAACCGTACTCAATTATTTCTCCTAAGAGTAGCATTGCCTGAAAAGGACCACACTACATGGGATGAAGTCCTACCGTATTGCATCATGTCCTACAATTCAGCAGTACACGCTTCCACGCACAATCCACCATTCATGCTGATGCACGGATTCCAACCCCGAGTGCCGGGTGGAATCGAAAAACAAACTGATTGGGGACGTTACCCCGGAGCGGAAGCTTATCGTGCAAACGTGCAACGGTGGTTAGCCACCATCAGGGATAGGGCCTATCGGTCCATGCAATCCGCTCGGGAATACAGAAAACGCTATTACAATCGCAAGGTTAAGGTTCCCGACTATCGAGTTAATGACCATGTATGGGTCTATCGATATTACACTACACCAGGGTTATCACGCAAGCTAGAACGTAGGTGGTGTGGACCATATCAGATCACCAAAATAATGCTCCCTTGCATTTGCGTTAAACTCCCCGGACAACCCACTGCCTCCGATCACGTCGTTCGCATCAATCGCACCAAACCATGCTATCGCCCGCTGAGCAGTTTCCCCGACATGGCCGATGTACTAAAGGCCGTGCCCTCTGCGTACATAGAAGCCGCACTACAAGAACCAGGAGAAACTATTCTTGATGATAAATATTTCGCTAGGGAATTGCAGGCTGCTGATCCAGAAGCAGTCGACCGGTTGCGCCAAGAGATTGATGGTGCATCCGACGTCGCTAGTGTAGAGATCGGAGAACCAAACGTAGAATACACGCAAGCTCAGGCCGACATACACCGCGCCGTAGTGCAACAGTTAACCATTCGGGCCCCAGTTCAAGGCTCAACAGGAGCCCCGCAACAAAATAGATTACCTCTTTGTGATCCCGATAGAACTCCGGACACCTAATGGCCAACCATTTCACAGGAACTGGCCACCCAAGACCCCACTAGGTTACTTTATGCGCTTGATAAACCTCCTGGTACTTTCTCGCCTGCGTATGGACGACATACTGCCCCAATAACTCTCCAAGAACAGTAGCAAGCAGTCCGAACTGATGAACTTACAAGGCCTTTAATGGTGAAACGCTCAGGCAATGGTCGTTCACTACAACCATTCAATGTCAACGACCTGGGTCTCGTCGAATTACTTGCCTCGCAAGACCCGGATGAACATTCGCCCCACACTCCCGAACAACCTGCATCTCCGGCTTCCGCCGTTGAACATGCTGTCCAAACTTCACCGCTCACGCCCGCCCAACGTCGCGCCGCCATTGATACACAGACATACAGTAGCCCACCCTCGCAACGCCTAGTGACCGAATCTGACCAACCACTAATACCATATCATATTTATCGTGAACCTTCGGCGACATACGAACAACCATACCCCACACCCCGTCAGGCATACTCCGCTCCACCTACCCCGCTCCCACACACACCATTAATGCCATTAGGTTTCGAAGCCACGTTAGAGGAATATGTCCCTGACGAATGGCTTGTGCCCTACTCTACTCCTCCCAGACCCCAGCCTACACAATCCGCCCCAGTGCATAGCCAACCTCCTCTGGAAACCGCACCGGCACGAAAACCCGAACCTAAACCCCGGCGAAGACCCGCTCAAACCCCCGCATCGACACAACGACCTGAACCTAGACCACGCCGAAAACCAGTCCATACTCCCACGCCGACTAGTGAACCAGTATCATCCATAAGCTCTGACACCACTTCACCTGAAACTACCGATTCTCCGACACCACCACATCAGTGGGTCATTCCACCCCTATTATCACCCCTAGCGGAACAGGGAACCGATGCCCCACGAGTATCATCCTTTGGCCGATGGACTACCCGAAGACAAATCCAACAAGCACAATGGGAATGGGAAGTAGAAGAAGTGAGAAGGATTAAGGAGGAAACTGCCCGTGCTCGAGGAGAAATACAGGACGCAACCGAACTGATGGAATACTTAAGGGGATCTCCCATACAATACATTCCCTCGGAAGCTCAATTAGCAGCCGACGGGATTGTAGGAGAATTTATTGAAAGTCTAGCTCGACAACGTGAAGCAAATAAGCAAGACATAAGTAAGCAGATCCGACCTTCCGAGACTTCGGAAGGCAGTCGACCGAAACGATCACGACCACTAACTGCATTAAAAGACAGTGAGACGACATCAACCATTGGCGAATCAACCACGGGTTCCTCTCTTGGGAGGAGGGGAAGGGCGCCGCCGCGCAGCGCGCCCTCCGCCCGCAAGGGAACTCTAACTGAACCGGCACGCAACAAGCCATCTACCCGAACCCCAGCTAGAACTCAACCCCACGTTACTTGTGAAAACGAGGAAGACGATATGCCCCTTGGTCAACTTTTACCGGGACCTCGCCGAAGGCCCCGCTTTGAACTTGACCCTCCCACTGATGAGAGTGAGCGATCCACTGAGCCGGGACCCTTTCAGGAGAGTACAGTGAAGGAAGAACCTCCTCAGCCCACTCGTCGACAACCACATAGAAAAGCCAGGGACCACTGTCGTTGGTATGGGGACTATATACAATACGGATAAGAAGCTCGAGTCGTAATACCGTGTGTCGACACCAGAAGTTTGGAATCCCAAACCCCTGCACCAGCTCGACGAACTGTACCCCTTGCCCGACCTACTCGACATATTAATCCCGATCTGCCGATGAATAAACCCCCACCTGGTAATGCTCGTGCGCGGCACGACACATTTGAACCTTTTAGGGATATATTTGACGAACGGGACATCGAGGACATGCTATCCGCACATCCGGACTTGGAAGCTGACGAGGACAGTGGACAAAGACAATTACGACCCGAAGATATCGGATTGGAGGTGGTCCGACCTCCTAGATAACCGCCTCGCGCTATTGCAGGAATTATCAACCAACAAGTCCATAAAATGGAACAAATTTCGCAACCACGTGTGCCATTTTACACCAACTACGCTGCACCCATCGAAGCATTTCTCTCGAAGGGCACACGTTGGCCAGAACTATCAAATATGGCTCCGCTGGGCCACACAATAAAGCAGTATCCCATCGAATATGCCTCGACGGAGCAAGTATACCAACTCCTTGTCACATATTTGTTCGACGAAGAAAAGGCAAAACAGGATATATCGGACTTGAAAATGGGAGCTCGAGACGTTAAAGCCATCTCCCGCCGGAACAAACAAAAATTTCTCAACCCGAAGACAATCGAGCGCCTCCGCCCAATACTCCCTCACCTCATGCGGACGGTGCTACGAGAAAAATTTAAAATTCCTCGGTTCCGGAACGCCCTACTCGCCACAGGGCACGCTCAATTGCTCGAGGCAAATCGGTCCGATTCTTTCTGGGGAATAGGCCTAGGGCCAGAGGACATCACCTTCGGCAAACGACCTCGATTATGCCATAACGTTATAGGTCGCCTATTGGAGGAAGTTCAACCTCCCTTCGCCATAACGTCGCCACTTGGCCAACTGTATTGATTCTGGGCGATTCATTAGCTGCGCCCTTGGTCAACATGGCTGCTTCAAAAGGGTGGTTCGCCATAGCATGGTCAGGAGCCAGCATGCAGTTCCTGGTCCGACTGGTGACGTGCATCGCAACGCCGCAAACCGAAACCATCCTGATACTTGGTGGATATAAAGCAGCCCTAAGATCTAAACCGCACGAAGGTCGCTTGCTGGATACCCCCAGCAAAGTCATGCGTCGAGTACGCCGTTACCTATGCTCATTCGATTATCTCCTTGGCGATAGAGCCCGAGCCATTACAGCACCGCCCCCGCCACATTGGGACATCGGACAGGACAATACTGTCGAATGGCACGACGAATTTACCAAAATATTTCAAGACATTAAATGGCAGTTCCCCGGCAGGATGCAGAAATCGTCGTTGCCCGACTACCCACCCGAATTGAACGAATCGGGAGCGTGGGAAATCATTACCGACGGCGACGAAATTGCGGAGCCGCGCGTGGCCGAACCCTATATCGGGTACCTCCGCAAATGGGTTCAACAGAACCTAGCACCCAGCAGTTGGGAGTGAGACAATAAGAAGTAAATTCCGAGATGACCATATGACCACCGACCATTTGAGAAACTTTTTTGTGTTTGTTTTTGCCACAATGAACTGTCAAATGCACTTGCGGTGAGCCCGAAACCAATGTATTATAACGATGTCATATTTGATAATCAGATATATAGGTAACAGTATGAATGCCGTATTTAACCACCTATTTTACATTTGCATTCGTTGTGTAATATATTTGTTTATGCGTAATTTTACCATGGCACCACGGCAGAAAACAGTGCACCAAATCGATCTGACTAGACCGAAAATTCTTGGAAAGTATAGTAAAAAGTCCTTTTCGCCCCACAAAAAATATAAGAGGAGGACTTGTTGGATTTTCAAGATTTGGGACTTAGGAAATAGGACTTGCTAGGATCTAAGGAGGAATCGTCAGAATGTGGCTAAATTTGTATGGGATAACATACTTTGAGCAACTTTTCAAAAGCAACTAACTTCAAAATCTAGCAGGTCAGGACCACTGCGTATGGCTAATACCAACAACTGTCAATAAAATACTTCGACAATGATATAAATTAAGCAAGAAAATGAAACTTTCGTTTGAAATCCGTACAAATGGTTTAACTTGTTTTGGAACACGGGTTGCACGATACATTTTGAAGGGGTCCTCGTGGCGGAGACACCCATTGGAGGACCTCTTGACGGTTATGGGTATAAAATAATGTGCTGCGCCCCCAAACAAAAAGGAGCTCATTGCCGCCATCAGTTCCCCCTTTCGGACGTCTAAAGACGTCCCGTTAGGATATTTGAAGAGCTGTCAAATAGGAATGTTTGGCTTTATCTTATAAGCCGACATGTAAACGTGCAATGTTTGCACGTTTGCCCATGGATTCGGTAGTAAGACTTAGCCCCCAGATGGACTTTTAAGAAGCTTACGTAGGTGATGGATCGGGATGCTAACTCGTGGAACAGCAGAAATTTAGCCTTAAATCGACGGGTTAGCCAACAAAAATTTGATGAATGAGGACAAGAAGACCAGTCTGTCCCGAAATGAGGACAGATTTCTAACTTATTCCAAGCATCTTTAGGTAGAGAAGTAGATTTTAAAATTTTAAATTTGACGGGTGATCCAACCATTTTTGTGGGACAGTTGGGGGGATAACGGACAATTTAGGATTAGGTAAGAGATTTAAGAGATCTGAGTGATGATCCTTGGATAAATTTTTGACATAAATTTAAAAGTAACGATGGATGAGGTTCAAGATTTCGCTAGAATTTGAGCTAAATTCACAGATGTTCGACCTCCGAGTATTCGGAGGGTTCGAATTTGATGTCGGCGATTTCGATTGAAGCCGACTCTCTCTAAAGGGGACCCAGGGTTTACGATTGCTATCAAAAATAAAATTTTGGGAATTTTTCGATTGGGCGCTCGGGTTTGAACTCTAAAAAGTGGGCGTTAAAAGATCATCACCGATTGGATGGCGACAAAATCGCTATCCTTCAATATAGGCGAAAATTTTGAGGCGACGACTACCACGTCGACTCTCGGAATCGGTTCGACTTCGGCAGCGCGGAGTTCGGTCGACTCTATTGACCGGCTCCGACGCTAGAGTTTTAATTACATCGGTTTCGCAATTTGTTTTACTTTTCCGTGCTTTTCCTTCGATTTGCGTTTGGAATGGGACTCGGCCGATGGAGGACCCGCGTAGACATCTTCCGTCTCGCGGAAGGGGACTAGCAATTGCCGTCCCAGACCGAATATTGTAAGTCAGGAAGTGAACCAGGCGTATGGGGGTTTATTTTCCCCAGGTCAAAATGCAACAGACCATCGAATTTTACTTAGCTATAGCACGATTTTTAAATTCGGTAGTTCGACTGGACGCCCGTCGGAGGACGTCTTGTTTACCCACGTCAGTCTGTCACGCCTTTACGTGTCCTTTGACAAACCTCCTCTGTCGAGTTCTGTTTTGGGGACGTGTTGAGTGATTGCACGGTGGGGTGTTAGATTGTGAACACAACATTCGAAGTCCTTCTGACTCTCCGTGGTCATAGGTAAGGCAAACCAAAACGGACGCTTCTCGTCCATGTTTCGCATGATCTATTGCTCTTGAGTTAGGGTAGTTGAATTTTTCCTAAGTGACCACGGTAAAATTTCTCCGACGATTTATAGGGACAGGCTTACTTGTTCATGTTTCTGGTTTACGAATTTATAGTTTAGTGGACTGTTCGGCACTCATGCCGCTGCTTGAGTTCGGACTGACTTTGCAGATAGGGACGGGGGACTGGCCTCTGTCGGGCTATAGAAAACCCCAAAATTCTGTTTATCAGTCGAGCTAAGAATATTTGGGGAATATATATAAAAGACAAAACAAATTCTAAGAACCTTAGCTTAAGCATAAGGTATTGGCACTCCGGGAGGAGCGATTTTATATATACTGCCTTTGCACGATTTTGTCCGTATTCAGTTTTGTTCATTATTAGAACGGTCGTTATTAGCATTGTATAGGGACATACCTCTGATTTCTCGAGTCCTCGACAGTCCTATGACACTACTCGCTAGGAACTCACAAAGGATACTGCTTTATAATGCTTACTCCAAAGCTGTTACGATTAGGCTATTAAGTTCACCTAAGTTTATTATATCACGCACACGTGGTTAAGCTTAATAGTTGTATCTAGAAAAAGAGCTTTCCACTAGAATGAGCTGACCACCTGTCCGATGCCGTTTCGGGCTAAGGTTAACCTTTTGGAGGTACGCTGCGGTACACCATGTTAAAAATAAAATCGCAATATCCTAACTTAAACAAAAGAAAAATCGCGACCTCTCGCGATTCATTTTGACCCCAAACCGAGTAAGTGCAAAACCCCGTTTTCTTTTTAGAGCGACTTGATCGCTGAGTTTAGGTGTTTTTTTCTGTTTTTCTTTGGTTGCCCGTTGGGCAATGTACTATGTATGCCCCGATTTCGTCTTTTTGCTGCTTGGGCTCTCTCTCCTTTTTCATTTGCTAGTTCTGAGATTCGATCCTGGACGGGGATTTTATGCCCGCTGTAGATATTTATGTATTATCCACTCGGCTATCGAGTCCTGATAAATTTCAGTAAAAATTTTAGTGGTAACTCGACTGCCCAATTTCAATAGTGCAGTCGAGATACTGTACAATTTCGATGTGTACAGTGTAATAAGGTCTTAGGATAGAGAGAGGACAGAAAAGAGAGGAACAACCAAGGAAACAAAGAAAAGGAAAAGAATGGAACCGACCAAAACAACCCCAAAACAAAATACCCAAGCCCACCTGATGGTATAAACCAGTCCCAGTGTGGGACGGGCGCGACAGCCTGTCCGAACGGTTGAAAAAGGCCACATTGGTCGCTTAGAACATCGCCCAAGACGGTATTTACTTGTGCCCCCTCCTATTTAGGCTGCCGAAAAAGTCACTAGGGGCGACCCTTCAACGCGATCAAAACGACGCCCCCGGCAAGTATTATGTAGTTCAACTGTTATTTCACCACTAAAATCGACCCCCGCCGTTATCAAGGCAACCATGCGCCGATTCCGAGGACTAAGAGCAGTTACCTCTCTAGGGTTACTGAATACGTTGAGTCGAGCGCAACTTACAAACGGTACAAACCCCGTCTCAAGGGCTAAATAGTGAGGAAGGCTCAATAGGGAAGTTCGGCAAAAGTGTAGGGCTAACCGTTGACACCGAACGGAGTTGCTATATATTTGTCGATTTGCTATATTTGTACCCTGCCTGTAATATAACGTTGAATGCTATGCGCCCGCCTGGATCAGGGCCGGCTACTTACCTAGGATCGTGTTTTGCGTTGTACTTTAGTTGGTTCGCGTATCGTAGTCATGCTTAACCCTGCAAATCTTTGAAATCGCTCGGCGTACTCAGTGTTGTTCACTGCCAAGCGCAATAGGTACGTCCGAATGGGCGGGCCGACCCTTCGTGCCACGGCTTGCGGATGAAAATACCCCAAGCCCTGACACGAGCGGTCCGCCGCCAACATCGATATAGTTGTGTACTAGTATCGCAGCGAGAGTGGTCAACCAAATCATTTATCAAACTCACTTGAGTGATAGTCACACTCACGCAGAAGATAAAAATTTATTAGGAAAACTTTATCACTAGATATTAATACAATTAAGTCACCACGATACATCCTAGATAGTCCGACGTTAGACACTCAGGGAATGTCGGAACCCTGTGGGGGCCACATAGGCTACAAGCGAATAAAGTGTTCGACCGAGAATAAACTAAGTGTAACTCGAAATTTACTTAGTAATCCTAAATTTTCACGCGTTTTCACTTTAAATTACGCCAGACAAAACAACTTCAATTAGATTAGGATAGGGAATTTCGGTTTGACATTATGACTTGTGAGCAGGTTTCGGTGTCAACCTCCCTGGGGGACCTCAGTGATCATACCAAGATACTAGACGCGTGCGCAACCAATCGGGCGGGGTCCGAACACACCCCGTGAAGCGCGCCTGCGGCCTGCTAAGCTCCATAGCTTTTTGGGTCTGACCAATAAAAGTGGTAAAATTCTAAAACTTATGGTCCGCCCTTGAGGTTATGATAGCCGGGGACGTATGGGCATGGTGTTAGGAAGTTGCGCCATGCAGCTGCATCACCGTTATTACATATAATGCGTCTATTTACAAAATTTTATATAGCCAAACTACATATGAAATACATATAACCAAGAGGTTATTATGATTTCTTGGGAAGAGTACGGCACTCTTCGAAAGCTTCATATATAACGCTTCGGTCATAACGCGATCCATTTCAAATTTTCCGCCTCTGGTTCTGGAAGTTGCCTCTCACTTTTTTGGTCTCATGGTATTATAGAAAAATTTATTCCAACACCCTTCCCTAGGTTTAAGGAGGTATAACGGGGTGTGTGTAAAATTTTTTCAAAGGTCACCGTCAACAAAACTGTGGGGTCTGAACATATTTTTGTCCGCCATGACCCCTAAACAAGTGAGGCCAGTAACCGCACAGAACCATGGGTGGTAAGGTCAAATTGATTCGCGTCATACCTGACGCGTTTATATGGTGATTTCGAACGTCTCTTCGCAAGAAATCATAAACTCTTGATATAATTAAACTACGTTAGCGAGTTATATTATACGTTGGATTCTTGCAGCAAAAATGGTGCTACCGTCAGAGGTATTGTCGCAGTAGTTTTGTATTCTAACTTGCTTCGGTCAGGTGGGTGACTGAATCTGCGTTGTTTTATATTAGTTTTTTGTACGGGTCGAAATGTTTTATGGCCAAACATTTTGTTTTCCAGCACCCAAACATCGTCTTCGTTAATCTCATCAGGGCGCAACTTGACGCCGCGCTTCAAATGTTTTTCAACGGCAGGTGAAACGGGCTCGTAAAGAATATTCGGTCTTGTAAGTCTGTAGCTGGGGAGTATATGTTGGTTTTCTGGGTCTAATATATTGTCTCGTAGCGTTGCGTCGATATCACGAAGAATTTCTAGTTGTTCAGCCGCCAAAACATCCTCGAGTCTCAAATCTGTAGGTAAATAACCTTTGCTGCTCATAAATGCGATCGCTTGCACTTGCTTAACGAGATCACCTCCGACATTTAATCCGGTTTCCAAAAGACCCTTGGCACCCTCTATTTTGTGACCAAAAGAATGGATCTTACGAATGTACTCAGTTCCCGCAAGATCGATGCACATTGTGGTAACAGCTAGTCCAATGGCTATGTATATAATAGTTATGAACATATACATCTGTTTCGATGGTACAATGTCTCCGAAACCTAAAAATAAAAACACAGTAATTTATTGTTTTAATATATACGTAAAAATTGCTATACATGCTTTATATCTATTTGTAAACCAAAGAATTGTTCGCAAAACTTGTCATGGCTGTCGATTTTTGCGGCTAATGTATGCAAGTCTTTAACTATTATTACTTTGCGCCGTCAGATTACGCATACTATTGATTCCAACCTGGTTTAGAAATACCTAAAATTTATATCAAGCGTGTATAAGTCTCAGTCGTTGTTCGGTAACCGTAATAAATAGTTGGCCCATTTTTAATACCAACCTTTTTGATACGGATATTGATTTACAGTCGAATACAGGGGTTGTGATGCATGAAACACTCTGTCTTCGGTGACGATTAATATGTAGGTTTATATTGCAGGCTACGCGATTTATGCGAGTGGATTACATTGTATGTATATGTAATATGAAATATTTTCGGTTATTCACAATGTATGGTTATATGCAGTAGTGTATATCAGTTGAATACTGAATTTGGGTAAAAGGCTCTAGAACCAACACGTTTTGTTTTGAATATAATGAAAAAATAATATCCGGTCTGTGTGGAAAACAATACGGGTGTCATCAAAAATTAAACTTGTTGGAGTTTTAACGCATTTGGTCTGCTGGTGACGTACCAAAACTTCTCTATAGGGTCTAGCGGGAAATGCCTAAAATTACTACAAAACCCAGGCCCGGCTCTAGGGTAGGGCTAACTGGGCTATAGCCCACAGGCCACCTTTGGGGACAGGCCATTTTTGGGCGACTGCATAAGTTTTAATGCCAATTTTCTAACAAAGGCTTAAATTTTTATCTAAGTCAGGCCATTCATGGATAGCGACCACCCAAGAATTGCTATGAAACTGTAACTCCAGGCCATAAATCCTTTAAAATGTCACAGTTTCGTAAGTGCATGGCACTAGCAGGCAACCATTTTACATTGTATCAAACGTAAGTCTCTTTGACCTATCGGCCCAATCACCTCATTGGTGGCTCAGTTCCAAGTGAATATGGTTCTCTTTTGCTCATTTCAGGATATTTAAGCCTGGTAACGCTTTGCGAATCATATTTTATTATTATTATTAAGCTGGTTTCATTGATTCTGGTCCTAAGTATAAACATTATTCATTCGTGCATTCTACGATATGTCTAAACGGAAAAGTGGGTGGAAGAGACAAAAGGAACTCGAAGAGAAAAAGAGGCGTGACGAATTAGCTGTGTTATTAACTCCTAACATTGCATCATTTTTTCAACCTAGTTCGTCTCACACTGGTTCAGGTTCACATACGGACGCGGTCGGTGATGAAGTGTTAGAACAGGAGCATCAGGAATCAGCTGGCGCCAATGTATCGGAACCTTCCGCCTCAGTATCGCCATTGGCTGTAAAAGAATCCAGCTCTTCCTGTCCGGCCGAGAAGATTACAGCTGATACAATACATTATGCAGAAACGGATCCAGGTGTATGGGAGCCAATAACGGAAAGCTTGCGAGACTATTGGATTGCACATGGACCTGATGCTTGTCGCAATAAGGACTCAGATTTCAAAGAAAGCGGGCGTCAATATGCCAAGCAGAATCGTTACTTGCAACATTCTATGTTTCGGTCGAAGCTGCCTAATGGTGAAACTGTTGACAGAACATGGCTTGTTTACTCACTGGCGAAGAAATCTGTTTTTTGCTTTTGCTGCAGACTTGCTTTTTTAGCACTTTGCTTGTAGACTTCATGTAAAAGTTTTTAGTATAACGTATTATGAATTGGAGACTACTTCTCGCATGCAAGGGTAGAAAGTTCCTACCCGAAATATGAAAATACATTGTGAACAGATTTCATGTCGCAAATACATTTGGTCATTATTTTATCATTCAATAACCGAAGTACAACCTACACTGAAATAATGGCCGTCAGAACACGGAACCAATTGTATTCATGTCAAATATAGGTAAGTTTAGCAACAGTTGCTTTAAACTGTTCGAAGTATCACAATTAGTTTCTGAATTTGCGATGTTTATGCGCACAATATGATCACCAGAATACGGACCCAATCAAGTTAAAGTCGAATATAAGTAACTTCAGCAACAGTCGTTAAGTCGTTCAAAGCGTCACAACTTGTTTCAGAATTTACGATGTGTTTGCGCAAAATATATGTCTAAAATGGTTTGCAGGTAACGTATAGGTGTAAAGTTATACCGGCGGGTACTACAACGAAATTATACCGTTGCTTGAGTTAAGGTACTGCAAACGGTAGGACATTTAAGTCTTCGATAAAATGTAACCGTTGCTTGTTCAGACTGTAAACAGTAAGGCGCTATCAGTTTCGCGAATTGAACATCTTGAGGCCCCTTGAAGCTGATTCGGCCCTCCGTTCTTGATTTATGACTGTCAGTTTTATACTAACCGTGTGATCTCATTGAAATGTTATAAACTATACCTTATTAACGGATTATTATGCTTTAGTCGTAGAACTATTTTGAGTGTCATGGACAATAAAATTCTGATCATGGTACATAGTATGTTTAAGTATGAATATATATAAAAAAGATTAACTAAAAATGGTGCACATTAAGGGATGGTTCATGTTTGGAATACTTATATACAGACTAATTAGTCGTAACGTATAGTTTTAAGTAGGCCAAGCAAGAAGTTATGACACCGTATATGCTTATGATTCGCGTCTGAAATAAATTTCACTGATTGTATTTCATTATAGTCAGTATTTTTAAGGTACCAAAAAGTGAAAACATTCGTACATCGAATAAAAATATGCAGTAAGCCAAGGCTAGCCTAATGCAGAAGAAAATCCTTAAGTTTGGCACTTGAAAATCAGTATAAACGATTTGTTTTACGCATTTAAAAACTTTGGGAATGAACAATTTATATCTAAGTTCTATAAAATTCAGTAACGTTATCAAGGCAAACCATTTTCTCGAATTTAGAAAGCTGGCGACCTAAACGTCTGAATCGTCAATTGGAACATTTTGAATTATCAAATATGCGTGCTTGTGTTTTGAATATATAAAGTTAAGGTCACACCTCTAACGAAACCTGAAGGCTCGAACTACGCTAGATGATTCCAACAAATCCTTCTGATAATATGCAAAATATACCAGAGTTGCCCAGTAAAAAATTACCGATAGTAGCCATTGTAATGAAACAGAAATAGAAGCCTTCAAAATAGTCCCAGCCTTCGAGAAACTGAAATAAATAACCACCAATTGCGGTATACGTTGCCAAAAATAGCAGCACCATCCAAACGGGAATTCGAATTTCAATCTGTTTATCGCCAGAAACAGTTGCTGATTCAGGGCCAGATGCTGACTGCACATACGTCGGTCGCCCGGCGCGCCTGACTCTTTGTCTATTCCCGTTAACCTAAACCATCGAAGACAAAATTCGATCTGGTTTCTTTATGTTCAATGTATATATCTTTAAACTAGTTCCGTGTTCGCGTAATGCAGCTTCCTCCTTTCATATCTGTACCTACCTATAACTATCCAATAAATAACTTATGCTACCCAGATCAACAATAGGGCATCATATGAAACCACTAATGTAAGTGTATGTGGACAAACTCGGCTGTAGAAAAGTATAATAGCAAAAAGATTAATCAAGCAGTAGTCTAAATTTTGAGTAATCTTAACCCTTTTGTTCTTAACACTGTGTAGTTTGTACAAGCTTGAACAATCTTTTGCTCCGACCGCAGATTGAGCCCAGGTCTCTTGGATGGAAGTTGTGT
Source organism: Trileptium ribeirensis (assembly GCA_030248225.1). NCBI lineage: Eukaryota > Metazoa > Nematoda > Enoplea > Enoplida > Thoracostomopsidae > Trileptium > Trileptium ribeirensis. Next base: position 22,517 of record JASANE010030513.1, on the reverse strand, counting down.
ACGCTATCCACTACGCTATTTAGGAGCTGTTGCTGAGTTTCGTATGAACCCACCAACGCAAACGAACAACAACGCACGTATAAATGTAAGTCGAACGACATCTCAATTAACTCACTACCTAATGTAAGCTGCGACAAATGTGTCAATATGCAAACAAAAGGTTTAATCGTTGCTTACTTTAGCGATAAATGTCAAACCACTACGCAATTGCCGCTATTTATGCGAGTGAAAAACAACAGAGCCTTGGCTAATGCTCTTGTGAAAAGCACTCCACAAATATATGCCCACCACTCAAAAAAGTTGTATTAGCTTTTTCCGCATGAATTAATGTGTATTTTGTGCAAACTTGAGAAAACTTTTGCCGCTGCGACCGATTGACAATAAATTATTAGATTGAGAGCGTCGTATGTTCGCGCTACTCTATATAGAAGCTGCTGCTCGGTTCCTTAAGGAACCTCACAAAGCGAGCTAATAATAGCACGCGCAAACGCACCCCCACGACAAACTCAGTAAGTGCAAGATTTTACAATGCATGTTTTGTCAGATGTGCGACACTATGTGGGAAAGCGATAGTCTAAATTTTGATTAAACAGGCTAAGCACTACAATATCCGACAGAACGATCTTTATAGTTACACCTATTATCGGTCCTATTTTCTGCAAAAGCGAATTTTCTACGTTCTGATGGATTGAATGACACCTGCTTTTGGTACCCAGGGGCGTTGAAGAGGGCGGCTTAGTGATCGAGAAAAACTTGATTAATTTATATATAAAACGAGTTTCTGTATCTAAAATTTTTATTGCCCTTTCACTTTTGATCAGATTGCCACACCCTTGTCGATGCCTCAAATTGTATAGCCTTTGAGCTGCTGATAGTAATCTAGATACCCGCTTCACTCGCAGGAATTCCTAACTACAGGCGGTAGTTGGGCCTTTTGTCACTTAAAAATGATTCCACAGTTAGTGGTAGTTGGACTTTACAATATTTAGGTACGATAAATTCGGTGACACTCATAAAACTCAACTACGGCTGGGCGGATCGGTGCGGGCCAGTGCTCAAAATTTTTGCCTTGACGCCTCGCTTAACTGTCGCCGTTTCTGATGGGCGCTAAGACGAGATTATAAACTGGATCCATACCAGCTATACATTATGTAAAATTTGATTCACCGAATGGCGCCTCCTGAACACGTAGCATTCGTGGTACATTCGTACACTATTACGACGTATTACGCTGTCTGAGTAAAGTAAAAAACAATGTTATATCCTAATGAATATGACAAAATGAAATATCAAGCCTAATTGACTGGTTTGTCAAGTTGATTCCACCAAGTGTAAAGTTCATGAATATGTAATTCAAGAACTTAGCGTTATGTGTCTATGATATAACAAAGTCCATATAAGATGACGCATAGTCTCATTTATAATAGGTGACTTATAAATGTTATTACGTGGCTGTTCGCATTTCGCATTTTCACGGGAAAACGACTAAACTATTTTATACCAATATCTTATGGGAACATTGCAACTTCCTGATTCATTTGTCTCATTGTTTCACAGTACATGTAAAATAGCACCAGAATGGAATTTTAAGAGCCATTTGCATACATTTTATCATATGTATAACAATTTTCAGGGACGTCGCAAGCTCTTCAAAAGTGAGCGAGGCTGTAAAATTGTGTGTCCGGTCATTTATATTCATTATGTTACAGCCAGTTCAGTTTGACTTCTGTCCGCAAAAAGTGTGGGGCGCCCTCCTTTGCGACGCTCCTGATAATTCTTGACTGTGAAGTTGTGTACCAGTGCGTTTTGTGTTCAAAGATGCACATCTTTTGAAATAAATATTTGAAAACTAGTGAGTTTCGTATCTTCGTGTAACCTTTGCCGAATTATCCGATATAAATTTACAAATTGTTTCTGTTTATAGGGTTAGCTAATGACTTTTAAAAAACCTTTTCAGACCATGCTTGTTCAGTATATTCTATTATGTATAAGACTATTGCGAATTGTTAAAAATACTTTTCTACACGGAATTATCTAAAACTATTACCTTGATTTTTAGTTTGCGGCATGACTTGTAAATGATAATAATAAACTCTGACATAAATTTGCCTATGTCAGCAATGGTAATGAGCAGAAGTGGAATACCAACAAGTCCAAATACAATGCAAAATATTCGACCAGCTACTGTGATGGGAACAATATGACCATAGCCTGTAATATTAAATAGTACACATGATTGCAGATCATTTATATAAAACCTAATATAATAAACCTTTAAATCTGGATTTTTGTTTGGCCAGTTGTATTTATGTTCATACTATTAATGTTGGGCACATGCCGGTACGGCATTCATCCAATCTAGGCAGACATTTCAGAAATTGTATTTCTAAGTACAGTGAGAATGTGCTGGAAGCACTTGATTTTTTGAGTATTATTTCCTAGCCAAATTAAGTAATACTATTCGCTTCAAAATTATTTTATTTTAATATTAAAAAATAGCCCTTAGAATTATTTAGAACAGAATATAATATTACACTGTAAATCTTAATAATAAAATAGAAACTTAGTTTTAATTTTACACAGTGGTAAATGGAAAGTCTGTAGTAGATTAAAAGTCTAAAATCTGGTACAGGAGCTTTTCCAAATTTAAGTTAATCATTTTCCAATATTTTTGAGAAATATTCCCATAGTTTTGGGAAAATTTTCCAAGCCCACTTTGAAAAAAATATGATACAAATTTCAATTCTAAATATTTTAAGAACAAAGTACCAATTTTTTTGGTATCCAAGTCAGAATACCATATGTAGCTCATTGTCTCAAGTTTAAGAATCGAGAAATAGATTACACCTTAATGAAAACGGCTGCTTTCCACACAATTTGAAAATATTTTGTACTGTGGTTCAAAAATTTGGTATACAGCAGTATTATGAGTGTTTTCCCAAATTAAATTTGTTACTCAGAATTACTCTGCAGATATTGTTCAATTACTGATCGTTTTAGGAAATTAATACGAGAAATTTGAATCTATAAAATTATATATAGAAATATATAGAAATTTGAGATATTAATAAAAACGGGACATAATTAATGGGTAACCATAATATTAAAGATTTTTTATATTTCTATACGAAGGCCTCTCACATTCTTGGAAAATTTTTCAGCTATTTAATAAAATATATAAAACTAAGTATTTACAATGCATTTTGGTAGCCATAGCACCAAATATATTTGAATTATATTTGATACCTGAATTCATAGATGTCGCAAGTCTGGTTTCGGCGACTTTGTCAACAAATTCTCGCAGTTGTGTTACTGCTAAACTAGTATGTAGTACTAGTGAGTATTACAATATATCACTGGTGTTGTCATGCCTTTATGGAAACGGTGCCGCCATTTTACGACGATAAAACGCGAACTACACTAGACATTAGTAAATAGAAAATGGGGGTTTTGCCCCCCCCGTCGGCGGCGGCGGTGGTTGGTGGCTGACGTACTGGGGGTTGGGGTCGTTTAGATGTATATATGTGGTAACCTATATAAACAGCACATACATAAAAATCTGGATTAGTATTTTTATACATATTAATATATAAATATAGATATATGTTGATATATGAATGTATGCATAGATATAGCTTGCGTGTATTTATGATCGTGTGTTTGTACATGTTTATGTGTTTAAATGTTTGTAAGTATGTTTATATATGTTTATATGTCTGCATAAACATTTTGTGGGTACATGTTTTTACAGTATATATTTGTATGTAATAACGGGACGCAGCTGCATGGCGCAACTTCCTAACACCATGCCCATACGACCCCGGCTATTGTAACCTAAAGGGCGGACCGTGAATACTAAAAATGTTGACCCTATTCTTGGTCAGACCCAAGAAGCTACGGAGCTTAGCAGGCCGCAGGCAAACAGCTTAACTCACCCGAATTCACGGGGTGTGTTCGTACCCCGCCCGATTGGTTGCGCATGTGTCTAGTCTCTGGTATGATTTCTGAGGTCCCCAAGGGATGCTAGCACCGACACCTGCTCACAGGTCATTTAGCCTAGCCGCTATTCCCTATCTTAGGCTCATCGGAAGTTGTTTAATACTATTTAATTGTGTTAAATGTTGGAATAAAAATCAAAATGTCCTTAGAAGTTTGAAGCTTAAGATGATTTGCCTAATTAGGATCTTGATATGCTCCGCGCTAGAGCTTTGTAGCCTATGTGGCTCCCACAGGGTTCCGACGGGCCCTGAAAGTTTAATGTCGGAAAATCAATGGCGTGACCTACTCCCTTAAATAAATTCTATACTGATGAAAATAGAGTAAATTCCTAGTGAACTTTTCGAGTTATCGCTGTGAACGAGTTAAATTTTGCTGAAGTGCTCCTATTATTTTATTCCTTGCTTACAGTAATAAACGAAATAGAGATGCTAGAAGGCCATGCACGCCAGGGCTTGTGACATTCTCGCCCCAAGCCGTGACGGGCAGAGCCTGCTCGTCCGTGCGGACAAATCAGCAGTTTCCTATCGTCTCAGAATCAAGTGAGCGGAACTCGGAGTTTGTGAAACAAAGTTTATTACAACGATCAATAGTTTACTATCGAGACGAGTGTTCCTTATTAAGTCCGAGAAACTTGGCTGAACTCGCGACTAGTGCTTTGGTTCGTTAAGTCGGGGCGCAGGGCGCTAGAGAGGCAAATAGAAACGGAGCGTGCTGATACCCGCGCGTGCGCGGACTAGGGGCGGTTATCCCTGCTTCAGCTCAACGTTAGCGAACTAGTCAGCAGTAAGCAGGGGCCCTAGAGTGCTTCGGAAATTGCTCCTAAACGCGTGCCACCTCAAGTGACGAGAGTTCGCACGCAGTGACGGAAAAGCGGTGTCCGAGTCTGACTATTCAAGCTCTACAACATAGCGGGGTCGCTACTCAGGGCAGTGCCGACGGTAAAGTATTATGCGGGGCGTAAAACAGTTTACCCTAGAGATACACTCGCGGTACTGCCTACACCTGGGTTTATTCTATCGTATTTGACGACCTTACCTACCTAACAGTAAGACTGACCGAACGGGAAGCTAAAGAAGAAGAAGGGGGGGGGGAATAATTTATCACATTGGGGCAGGGGATGCGGTCGTAATGAATGACAGGTTTTCGTGCTGGGGCAGGTTCTACGGGTGGCTGACTGTAGGTTGGGGCGCATTGCGTGGGCAGTGGTCTAGGAGGTGTGGAATACGGTGTCATGCATTCGTCTGGGACGTATTCCTCTAAGGCAGCTTCGAATCCTAACGACATTAGCGGCGTGTGCGGAAGCGGGGTAGGTTTAGCGGAATATGCGCTGCGAGATTTAGGGTATCGCTGTTCGTGTGACGCAGTAGTTTCACGATAGAGGTGGAACGGTACCAGCGCGGTCTATCTGGGTCAGTGACCAGGCGTTGTGAGTGGGGACTACGATAAGTTTGTGTAGCGGCGGCGGCGCGGCGTTGGGCGGACGTGAGCGGCGAAGTCTGGACGGCATGTTCCCCGGCTGAAGTTGGAAAGACCGCTTGTTCGGGCGTATGGGGCGAAGACTCATCCAGATCTTGCGAAACGAGTAGTTCGAAGAGGCCTAAGTCGTTGACGTTAAATGGTCGTAGCGAGCGACCATTTCCTGAGCATGGCAGAGCTAGAGGTCTGGTTGGTTCCTCAGTTCTGGAAGCTCGTTCTTGTTCCCGAAGGGTTATTGGGGCAGTATGTCGTCCGTATTCCGGAGAGAATTTTGCCTAGGGGTTTGTCAAGCGCGCAAGGCAACTTAGCGGGGTCTTGGGTAGCGAGTTCCTGCGAGATAGCGGACTATTCGTTGTCGGGAGTTCTATCGGGGTCACAAATAAGTAACCTGTTTTGTTGCGGAGCTCCGCCCGAACCTTGGGCTGGGGCTCGGATGGCCAATTGTTCTACTACAGCGCGGTGTATGTCTGCCTGAGCTTGCGTGTATTCTACATTGGGTTCTCCGATTTCTATGCTAGTTGTGTCGGAGGTGCCATCAATTTCTTGGCGCATGCTGTCGACTGCTTCTGGATCAGCAGCCTGTAATTCTCAGGCAAAGTGCTTGTCGGCGAGAAAGGTTTCTCCGGGTTCTTGTAGTGCAGCCTCAATGTAGGCGAGAGGCACAGCCTTCAGTAAATCGGCCATGTCAGGAAAACTACTTAGTGGTCTGTAACATGGTTTAGTGCAGTTTATATGGACAACATGGTCAGAGGTATTAGGTTGTCCTGGGAGCTTGAGACAGATGCAGGGTAGCATTATCTAGGTGATATGGTACGGTCCACACCATCTGCGTTCCAGTTTGCGTGATAGTCCATGTGTGGTGTAGTATCGATAAGCCCACACAAGATCCTTAACTCGGTAATCTGGGACCTTAATTTTGCGATTGTAATAGCGCTTCCGATATTCCGTAGCAGACTGCATAGAGCGATAGGCTCTATCTCTAATCGTGGCTAACCACCGTTGTACATTTGTGCGGTAAGATTTTGCTCCGGGGTATCGTCCCCAATCAGTTTGTTTTTCGATTCCACCCGGTACTCAGGGTTGGAATCCGTGCATAAGCATGAAAGGTGGGTAGTGCGTGGAAGCGTGTACTGATGAGTTGTAGGACATAATGCAGTAGGGTAGGAGTTCGTCCCATGTGGTATGGTCGTATTCGGGTAAAGCTACCCTTAAGAGGAACAGTAACTTACGGTTAAAGCGCTCGATCTCCTCATTTGCTTTTGGATTGTAGCTCAAAGTTTCCCTTTTGAATGTGTGCAACCTAGCGCATAAGGCTCCCATGACTTCTGAAACAAAGTATCCTCCTCGGTCCGAGACTAATTCTTCGGGTGCGCCATAACGGCACACCACGTCTTCGACGAAGACTTTAGCTACACTCTTAGCTGTCTGGTCGGGTAATGCGACGGCAATCACTAATTTTGTAAAGTGATCAATGAAGGCAATAACATACTGGGTTCCCTTTCGGGCCACGGCCCGAGTGTCCAATATGTCGACGAACATGCGGTGCATGGGGGCGCTAGCCAGCGGGTCGTCTCCAAGCGCGGCTCGGACATTTTGTGGCAAATTCCGTGGTCGATGACATAGTACACACCGTTTTACATATTCGTCTACGTCCTTTCCCATGGTCTCCCAATAGTAAAATTGCTTGAGCTTACTCAGTAGACGATCCTACCTGGGTGTCCACCGAATAAAGTGTCATGTTCGTGTTTGAGTATTTGTCGTATGAGTAGTCTGGGTACGCACAACGCACAGTTTAGGTCTATGGTCGTTTGGCATAATGGGATGCAAATAAAGGATGACAGTGTCGGGGCCGAGACGGTAATGATGGGCTTCCAATTTGAGGGTGGTCGCCGCCTTTTCATCGGCTGGCGATTGACGAGTATGTAAGTACCACCATATGGGTCCAAATTGTTTGTCTCTACGTTGAATGTAGGGTATGTAATTAAGAAGGTTTCTCCCCTCGTATTGTTGAAAGTGTGGTAAGTATATGCGTTCGCCGGTGTCGAATACTGTTCAGGGCTTTGTAATCCTACTCGCGGTCCACATGCGTAAGCGACTCTACTTAAGGTATCGAATTCTTCAACCTCTGGCAAACCACCATACCTCTGTCTAACATTCGTCGGTACCGTCCGATATCTAGTGGGTTCAGGCGTACCAACAGCGGCACAGATTGAGCTCTCGCTTGCCACGCCAGGGGCGGGCGGTGTCGGAGCAGTCGGGGGTTCCTGAGGTAATGTAGGTCTAACGAATGGGTCAGGGGCCGATGAAGGTCCAGGGGTTGGCTCACCAGCGGGTTCTTGGGCTCGGGCCGGTCCAGTCGGTGGTTCGGGAGCGGTCGAGCGCCTCCAGGGCACCTTGATCCCTTCGCGCCACGGGTCGTCCACATGTCCGCTGCAAATGAAGCGCGTTGGGTCTGGTAGAGGATCATAACCTGGTCCTCCGAACATGCGGTAGAAGCGTTCTCGAACGTACTCGGGTGGGAGGTTAACGGGAGCGTCCGGGGGAAGTCCCATTAGCTGTGACGTAAGTCGTTTCCAAGCGTCCTCAGTGGGAAGTCTCCGCGGTGGGTTGGCAGGAGCTTTGCCCTTGCCGCGATCCTGTCCTTTCACAGCTACAGCAACCATTCGAGGATGGTCCTGTTCATCGTACTCGGCTTCGTCTGCAGCATCAGAAAATTCCACATCATGTCGGGAATCGCGTGAAAGTCCGTCTGCGTTGGCATTTGCCTTACCTGGTCGATATTCTATATTGAAACCACCGAATTCCATCAACAACTCATTGCGCCATTGGGCTAAACGCGAATTTCGCGGAGGTCTCTCAAATAGAGCCTTAAGCGGTTTATGATCAGCCTCGACATGGAATTCGTGTCCAAGCAGGTAGTGCCTAAAATGTAGAGCGGCCCATCGGATGGCTAGGGCCTCAGCTTCTATAGCAGGGTATCGGCGTTGGTAGTCCACAAGTGACTTGCTAGCATAGGCTATTGGCAAAGACTCTTTATCGGTCTTTGGCGAGAGCACGGCTCCTAGAGCATACCCGGAAGCGTCTGTTTGGAGAATGAAAATCTTGGAGAAGTCCGGATAGATGAGTAGCGGTTCTTGCACTAGTGCCTTGCGTAATTTGCCGAATGCTTCCTCGAATTGCGGTGCCCATTTAAATTCGTTGTCCTTACGACGGAGAGCGTTGAGTGGCTCACAAATCTCGGAATAGTGTTGTATAAATTTGTGATAGTGGCCTACGAGTCCTCAGAAGCTTTGTAGTTGTTTGAGGGTCTCAGGTCTTTTGTAGTTGTCTATTGCGGCGGTTTTCTTGGCGTCAGGTTTAACTCCTTCAGAGCTAATGATGTGTCTGAGATATTTTAATTGTTTCTGTCCAAATTGGCATTTGGAGGGTTTCAACTTGAGATTGGCCTTGCGGAACCTATCAAATACAGTGATGAGGTCTGCTAAGTGTTGTTCAAAGGTAGGCGAGAAAACTAGTATGTCGTCTATGTAGATAAGGCATCGTTCCCATTCTAAGCCCTTCAAAATGATTGACATGCAGCTTTGGAAGGCGCCTGGTGAAGAGTTTAGACCGAAAGGTAAAACATTATATTCGTACTGTCCGTGGACAGTGAAGAAGGAGTGTTTTCCTTAGTATCTGGGTCCAACTTTAATTGCCACAATCCTTTGTTAAGATCCAGACTAGACATGAATTTAGTGTTCCTCAGGCAACCCAATATGTCGTCTATGCGGGGTAACGAATATATGTCGCGCTCGGCGACTACATTGAGTTTGCGAAAGTCTACGCACAAACGTAGGGTGCCATCACTCTTGGTAACATACACGATGGGCGAACCCCAAGGTGAATCTGATGGTGTTATAACTCCAGCTTCAACCATGTTGTTTAATTTCTCTCTCAGGGGTTCGCGTAGCGAATATGCCAAGCGATAGGGCAATTGTTTGATGGGCTTAGCGTCCCCAGTAACTATCCTATGCTGATGTACGCCACACCTTCCTAGGTCGAGCGGGTGTACGCTGAATATGTCGAGATTTTCGGAAATAGTGGTTTTCAATTGTTTCAGTCCATAGGGGTTAAGTGTAGTTTGCCCAAAATCAATTTTGCTTAGTACCTGTATGGATCGTTCCGTATCGATCGTCTTCTCTTGGTCGTTTATGACCTGTACTACATTATCGCGTGTAACCCCTATATGGTTGCATTGTTTGGTGGTCTGAGGAGGTCCGACCTGGAGCAGACGTTTGTTGCTGTCGTATAAGAACTCGACCTCATTGTCATCAAGCATTTCAATGTGTCCTATTGTCTGCCCTGCGTGTATGGCAACGGGTAGATTCCCAAAATTCATCATTTCTACTGAAATCATGCGTTAACCAGTGAGCACTAGAGCGTGAGCTATGGCGATGTACCTAATGAAGGGGTCGGGTTCAAACAAGGCTTGGCCAGTGGGCGGTTGAGTGATCTCAGGAATCGCGTTGACGAATAGTTCAGTGTTCGGTGGTACCTGTGTGTATTTTCTGGATACTACATTGATAACTGGCGGTCGATAGTATCCTTGATCGGCGAAAGGTGCCGAACAGTTCTCAGTTCCGTTTGATAAATGCAGGCAACGGTCCTTGAAATTTATGGCTACATGGTAAAGCCATGAAGTCGGTGCCTAAAATGCATTCATACGGGGTATCAGTGGTTACCTGAAAGTCGCATGGCGTACTTAGCGATCCTATAGTGATTCGTGCTTTCACCACTCCTCTAATTGTCAGTTCCTGTTGTGTAGCCGATACTATCCGGGTAGTGTTTGTGTCTCGGGGTACTAAGCCTAAACGGGCGGCTAGAGCTTGGGACATAATCGAAACGTCGGCTCCAATGTCCTTAAGTGTCGTGACTGTGGTTCCGAGAATAGTGGCGTTGATGAGTAATGGGGTATTCCCAGCATTCATGGTGTTTAATTGTCTGGTGAACATACCTTGACGGGGTGCGCGACGTAAGTCACGAGTGGGGGCAGCAAATAGCGCGTCGTCCTCGATAAAAACGAGTTTTTCTTCGGACGAGGCACGTGTTGTCAATAGTCTGTTGGAACGACGCGGGGCACGATTGGACACAACGGACACGCGCGGCGTCCCCGAAGGTGCAATCGTGACCTCGGTCGGTGAAGGATCTAGGCGAGGGCTACTGTCTTCCTCAGATGGGGCACTCGGGAATCGCTTGTCTGTTCTAATCCATCGAATGGCTTTCCTAGGCTTGTTGTCAGTTTTAATTAATCGCCGTCGGCATGGAAACCATCTGGGAATGTAATGCCCATATCGAGGCGAGACCTTACACTTAGTCATACAGTAGATCAGACTAATTATACTGACGATAATCGTCACTATAAAATAACTCGAGAGTTCGGTGCATTCCAGAGCGGGGAAGCCAATCACCCTCAGTACTTGTTCCTTAGCTATTTGAGCTACTTGTAAGTTTATCGCCTTGGCGTTGTCGCGTGAGTTCCAAGTTAAAGGTCTTAATTTAAGGCCGGAGAGCCGGTCAATGGTGATATTCGGTCCAATCTTAATTGTAATCTCTTCAGGTTTCAACATGCTAGTCAGCAGTATTGATCCTATGACCAGCTGTGAGGAATTTCCGTGGGGAAACCATAGAATTCTTGCGGAACTTTTATAGCCTTACCCAACGTTACGTGTGCGAGCTGCCTACAATTAGTCAAACTTCGGGTTCTCTAGTCCTAATTAGAACACCTTGAATAGTTGTGTGCACAGCGGTGTCGTTGGCGAGTGGACCAATAAGCGTTTTGTTGCTACATGCGTGTTTGATGGACTCGGGCACGAGTTCACCTGCGATAATCCACTCCAGACAGTTAGTGCTGTGGTCAGTCAACAGCGCGTGTGGTTCGCAAAAAGCAATTCCAGGCCTTTGCTTGCACGCTCCTAGGTTTAGTGGTTCAAAGCGGATTCGACCTAATCTGGCGGCGTATTGAGGTAGCGGCAGTCTGAGCTGCGTAAGCGTGTCAGGAGCGTTCCAGCCAGTGTTGTAGACCCGGAAATATGGTCGGACATCGCTGCGTTTAGGTAGTGGTAATTGCAGAATGAACTCAAAGCGAAATGCTGCTAGGTCCACACTCACAGGTATAACGCGACCAAATTGGTACGCTAAGCTGGGTTCTCGCATAAGGATAGTTTTAGAAATGCGTGGGTCTATAGAAAATAGCTGTCGTAACATGACGACATCTATTACGGCAGGAGATAGTTCGCCGTTTAGCATGGACTCCATTATGGCCTGTACCGACGAGCGCATATTGGCTCGAAGGATGTGGTCGATTAGCTGGTGGTGTACGTGGGTGATCTCTTTCTGATCAGCACAACGAACATGTTCTACCATGGCGACCACCTCTTGCATGCTATGGTGTAGGAACGCGTAGATATCCTCGTTAGCTAGGGTCAGTTGTTTGATCGCCTTAGTGTTCCGGAAGGAGACATCGTTCGTCTCGCGCATAAATTTCTCCAGAACAGTTACTTGCTGCCGTACATTATCAATATGGACTCCGTTAGCGAAAGGCATTCCCAGGCCCACAAAACCGGAAACGGCGCCGGCAGCGGCGGAGATTAAACTTGCAAAACGCTTTTCCCTACGATTGTTGGTGAGGTCGCACAATTGCTCATTGGCCACGCAAAAAGAATGTACTAGCATAGCAGCGAGTAATAGTTGGTATCCAACACGCCATGGTAAGCGTCGTCTAACTCACGTTCCAAGGCGCTCAGGGTCTTGTGCAGCTGCGGGTACTCCGCACAGTTCGCTTTTCTGCAGCAATCAGCGCGGCAGGAACCGTTAGCTTCATAAGGCGGACAGAAATTGCTAACAAAGGGATCTGACTTACGTTCCCAATCTCGAAGTGACAGCTGTAGTATTACTGGTAAATGCGTAGTCTGATCGGACGTGATTACCAAGCCCTGCGGTTCGATAACAACGCCTACTTGGCGGTTCACAAATGCACCTAGTCGCGAAATGGTGTCGCTGAATGGCTAGAACGTGGCGTGAGTGGAACTTAGTGCTGAGCGCCAAAGTAGTAGTAAGATAGTACATACTTTTCTCATCCCTGTAGGATGACCTAGGCCATTATTTAGGCCAGGTGAAGAGGGCCGGGCCACTTTTCGAGGAGGCTCCGATTCTTTCTCACTATTTACCACTTCCCTGTCTAATTGTTCGGGATTTTCTCCGGTCAATTCGTTTCGTTCAGTGAGGTCCTCCTGAGAGTCAGCTTCAGAGGATTCCTCGGAGGGGTTCAAACACTCGGCCATCGCTAGGGCCAGCTGTTCGTCCAAGTCTTGGGCAAAACTACTGATAGCATTGCGTTGAAGCGTACATGGTTCCGAAATCAAGTAGTCTACTACTACGTGTTCGCCGATTGTCATACCGCACTCAATTTGGAGCAGATTAACACTGGCAGGACGTCTCAGGAGTCTTAGACGCGCACACAATAGCACCAATCGGTCCCGTCTATGGGATTCGTCGATAAACTCCATGTTGCTCATTGCGTATTGAACAAAACTAGTTATTGGGACTCCCTCACTACCCCGATTTCTATAGACAAATTCTAGTAACTGGGGCGCTTCACACAATATATCGTGCACGTCAATATTACAAGCGCAAGAGAGGCGCTGCATTTGGGGCGTTTGAATACCAACATAGTAGCGCCAGTTGGGTATTATATACCCGTCAATACGGATATATGCGCAAGCGGTGCTCAAAGTACCCTGATAGTTCTATTTCTCATGGTGACCGACGAAATAATAGTAGGGACTAACGCTCCATGTTGGTAGGGCATGACTTCTCCTACATTCCTGACACATCGGGTGCATGCTCAACTCTGCCTCAAATTCCTTCTCCATGACCTGCTGGAGCGTGTGGCCATTCTCGCATTGGCCCACCAGTTCCATGAAAAGTTCCAACGAGGCAAGAGCTACTGGGTCGAGGTATAATCCGGTCACGCGATGATCGATAGGGGAGGCCATACCTAGTATGCTACTCAGCATCGCGGAGTTTCGTTGCAGAGCAGCGTCGGTACTGCCTTCAAAGCGAACATCGAAAAGCCTACTTAAGTTGTTTAATTGCTCCATCGCTAACACAACTCTCCGATAGAAAAGAGCCTGCGGTTGTAGTACTGCAGACTGTCCAAAGTCGACATTTATCTCACCCGCTCTAAAATTTATCGGTATAAGACATTCCTCCGTCGGATTCTCTGCTAACTCGATGCGAGGGTAATGATAATGCGCAATCTCGGCATGATCAGACGAAATGACAAAAAATGCGTCCAGTCCCACAAGTCGGTTTCGATCATTCGGCGTTAATGGGTGAATGTGTCCGCGTTCAATCGGGGCATTGTTAGTGAGGTAAAATCTATACATGTTAAGCACGCTCGTCCAGTCGGCGTAGTCGTTCGTCGTTAGCGTCCCGTACGAAATTAAGTAGGTTTCCTTGTCCCATACACGCTTCTACCTGTTCGCTAATTATACTTACTGATTCTTCCGAATTACCCGGGGACATACTCGGTCTCCCTTCGACGGCTTCACCCTCAGCTACCTTAGGTTCCTTAAGTGGGCTATTCGAATTACCCGAGGGCATACAAGGCACCTCTTCGGCGGATCCCAAAATGTCACTAGAAACGCTAGACAAAATGTCAGCGGACTCTCCTAAATTACCCGGGCGCATACGCGGCGACCCTTCGATAGGATCCTCCCCTGCGCTAGTACTATCATCCAGACGTACCAACTTCAACTCGCCCTCGTCCGTCGATTCACTAACATCACTATCCTCTTTTCTGGTCTCGCTCGACTCATTCTCGCTGGTGGTATCATCGGCGTCCTCAAAGCGGATTGACAAATGACTTGTTCGCATGCTCAAATCAATAACGTCGTCCGATGGTACTCGTGGTAACGCATTGTTTCGGTGCGTTTCCCACGCCCCTTCACGGTGCCACTCTCGTACATCGGGGGTAGGTTCACGTCGGTACCATTCGGCGTTAGGATCTTCCCAGTTCGCGCAGAACTCCTCGTCGCTCAACACACGCTCTTCGTCTATTTCGCTATCGCTGTACTCGTCGTAGCTATCGTCGGAATCGTCTGGCTTGACAGTTACTTTATACCCGAGCTCGCTATCCCGTTCATCCTCAGAATCACTTTGTTCCCGCGGGGTACCCTGACTTAGGTAATGCAGGTTTCACAGAATAATGAGTGCAAAAAGTGGGCACTTTTGTCTCTAACAGCCGTCGGCAAGGAACTAATATCTCTAATGGACGGCTATATGATATTTTAGTTTCTTGAAAACGGCTGCTAGAGATTTTTGTCTTTAATGACTGTTTGTTAGATATTTAAATCTCTAACAGATAACTGTAAGAGATTTTAGTCTTATGCAGATAGCCATTAAATACAAAAATCTCTAACAACTGGCTGTTAGAGACTAAAATCTCTTGCAGCTATTCATAACAGATTATTGTCTCTAATGACTAGCTGTTAGAAACTTTTGCCTCTTACAGCCAGCTATAAAATACAATTGTCTCTAATAGCTGTCCATTAGAATTTAAAATATCTAACGGCTGGCTGTAAGAGATTTTTGTATGTTACACCTGGCTGTAAGAGACAAGTCTCTAGCAGCTAGCCATTAGAGACAAAAATTTTTGATGGCTAGCTGTTAGAGATTTTAGTCTCTTATGGCTAGCTGTAAAGATTATTGTGTTTCACGAGCATACGTAAAGTCGCATGTAGGAACTGACAATAAAGCTATGCTTACTGTATAGGTTGCTGATGCTTAATCTTCCAAGAAAGGAGAAACAAGAACGATAAACATACAAAACCATTTTGGTTTGCCATCGGAACTCCTGAGAAAAACGGTATCGTGCTGTGCCCCTTGATTTGAAATAAAACCACATCTGAAGTAGCGCAGCGTTCCTTTCACCCTTGTCCCAGATGTTGCATCTAGAAGCTAAAGAAACTGCTGCGTACTCAAATGAAGTGTACCTACTAGATAGAAAAATAGCTTATGTTTTTGCCTAAAACTGGAATTGTCGAAGGCAGGGCGTCGCCAAGGGGGGCCCACGGAGGGCCGTGCCCCCCCAGTTTGGCTCGGTGCCCCCCAGTTCGAATATACAGTGCCCCTCCAGAAAACCTTGGTGCCCCCAGTTCGGATTTTGTGCCCCTAAGAATCCCTTGCTGCCCCCAGTTCTGATTTTCTGGCGACGTCCCTGGTCGAAGGTCCCACAGAAAATTAAGTGAAGGACACAATGTTAACCAAAAGTTTCCACCCCACACCCAAATGTTCCTAACAATTTTCCTCATTTAGTCTAATTTTGCATAAAATTATTTGTCATTTCACCAACACTGCTAAAATTTTCCGCCCCCTTCGGCCGGAAGTATAAGTGAAGGGGCGCGGAGCCTCAGGGGGATCAACCTAGTTTCCAGGGGGATCGGCGACGCCCCGAGGAGGATAATCCACTCTCCTCCCGTATGACCATGTATGGTTTACTAGGTATTGTGTGTAAGGCACAAAAAATAACGTTGCGCAATTTTATGTCACTCATATTCAATTATATCATATTCAGTTGTATGTGTGATATTTGTTATACGACAGAAATATATACACCGAATTTTGCAGTCGATACATATCCAATGTGTGCACTGGTATGCCTAATTCACTCAATTTCAACGCAGTCAAATCAATGTAGATAAACGACGTCAATTTAAACAATTTATATTGGTTTTGTTTTAAAACCTGTTGTTGCTACCGTATTAACTGAATTCTACTATGTCGCACTTAACCATGCAATATGTAATAAGTGCAGCTGTAATATTGCGTTTTGCCACAAGACATACATAAATTGTATTGACAATAAATAATAATTGTTCTTTACAATACAAGATGCACGCATTACATCATTGACAGCGCTCAAGCGATAACATTATTTGAATTTTACGCTGTCGGTTTCACAGAATAGTCGGCCCACAGATTTCGTAATGGCATACAAGTTCGATTATTCTATAGCGCAACATCATTGTCAAATAAATTTATTTACACTAGATCGTATGTAGATATAGGTCGAATACATACATATATCGTTGGTAATTACAATGGATCATAATTAAAACTACTATAGTTACAAATATATCGACATACATGCTCATAGGGCAGAGGGAGTTATTCTCCGTGAGCCTTGGACCTCCCCTTCAGACAATGCGCCTATCCCCTTCCTGAGGCTCCGTACCGACCCACCCCAACACCCGCCGAAAACCAGATAAAAATTTCGAGAAATACTGGCAGAAATCAGGAGACATAAAATTTGGGGGAAAATGGTAAAAATCGGCACAACTGACAAATGGGGCGAATTGACAAAAGTAAAAAGAAAATTTTGAGGCCCAAAATGCTCTTTTAAGATGACATTGAGCATCATAAAATTAAAATTTATATGATGCAATCAAAGTTACGTAAGGCCGAGTGAATAAAACACACCAACAAACATGTTTGCAAAAAACATCCCTAACCGTTTATACATTTAAAAGTCAGTTTTGGTTTTAAGTTCTCTGAAGTAGTGTTTGGTCACGGGTGACCGCCGTGAAATGGCCAACTGCCCGACGGTGCTGTTAACTGGCGGGGGCTGGCCATTGATCATTTTTCACTGTTAACAGTCGCTAAACTCTTTGGTGAGCAGTTATGAGAAGAGTTAGGGCCACCAGAGTTTCGATTATAACATATTTGTGTCAAAACAAAACATGAGTTACGAATGCGGGGAACAATCGGGAATTCACACATTTTTATGATCTGTAGCATTTGAACTAGTTTTCCTCGATTTTAGAATATAAAAATCTGTCTATGGTTAACAAAATAAAGCAGCTTATTGATCTCTTTTTGAAGTTAAATTTTTGTGACTCGTACATTCAAAAACACAGAAGCGATAAAATAGAATGAGGTACTTTAGAGCAGAATTTAGGCAGAAAATAAAATTACATAGTTCTGACATTTTGAGCTTTCCACACAAAAATAATGAATCTCGTATAGAATTTCGACACGGCTGCAGCGGATTATGGAGGGGGCACCAATATCAAACTGGAGGCGGCACCAATATCAAACTGGAAGGGGCTGAGGCGCATTGTCTGAAGGGGAGGTCCAAGGCTCACGGAGAATAACTCCCTCTGCCCTATGAGCATGTATGTCGATATATTTGTAACTATAGTAGTTTTAATTATGATCCATTGTAGTTACCAACGATATATGTATGTATTCGACCTATATCTACATACGATCTAGTGTAAATAAATTTATTTGACAATGATGTTGCGCTATAGAATAATCGAACTTGTATGCCATTCCGAAATCTGTCGGCCGACTATTCTGTGAAACCGACAGTGTAAAATTCAAATAATGTTATCGCTTGAGCGCTGTCAATGCGTGCATCTTGTATTGTAAAGAACAATTATTATTTATTGTCAATACAATTTATGTATGTCTTGTGGCAAAACGCAATATTACAGTTGCACTTATTACATATTGCAGGGTTAAGTGCGACATAGTAGAATTCAGTTAATAAGGTAGCAACAACAGGTTTTAAAACAAAACCAATATAAATTGTTTAAATTGACGTCGTTTATCTACATTGATTTGACTGCGTTGAAATTGAGTGAATTAGGCATACCAGTGCACACATTGGATATGTATCGACTGCAAAATTCGGTGTATATATTTCTGTCGTATAACAAATATCACACATACAACTGAATATGATATAATTGAATATGAGTGACATAAAATTGCGCAACGTTATTTTTTGTGCCTTACACACAATACCTAATAAACCATACATGGTCATACGGGAGCAGAGTGGATTATCCTCCTCGGGGCGTCGCCGATCCCCCTGGAAAGTAGGTTAACCCCCCTGAGCCTCCGCACCCCTTCACTTATACTTCCGGCCGAAGGGGGGCGGAAAATTTTAGCAATGTTGGTGAAATGACAAATAATTTTATGCAAAATTAGACAAATTGAGGAAAATTGTTAGGAACATTTGGGTGCGGGGTGGAAACTTTTGGTTAACATTGTGTCCTTCACTTAATTTTCTGTGGGACCTTCGACCAGGGGCGTCGCCAGAAAATCAGAACTGGGGGCAGCAAGGGTTTCTTAGGGGCACAAAATCCGAACTGGGGGGCACCAAGGTTTTCTGGAGGGGCACTGTATATTCGAACTGGGGGGCACCGAGCCAAACTGGGGGGGCACGGCCCTCCGTGGGCCCCCCTTGGCGACGCCCTGCCTTCGACAATTCCAGTTTTAGGCAAAAAACATAAGCTATTTTTCTATCTAGTATGTACACTTCATTTGAGTACGCAGCAGTTTCTTTAGCTTACAGATGCAATCTCTGGGACAAGTGTGAGAGGAACGCTGCACTACTTCAGATGTGGTTTTATTTCAAATCAAGGGGCACACCACGATACCGTTTTTCTCAGGAGTTCCGATGTCAAACCAAAATGGTTTTGTATGTATATCGTTCTAGTTTCTCCTTTCTAGGAAGATTAAGCATCCGCACCCTATACAGCAAGCATAGCTTTATTGTCAGTTCCTACATGCCACTTTACGTATGCCGCAAAACACAATAATCTCTAACAGCTAGCCATAAGAGACTAAAATCTCTAACAGCTAGCCATCAAAAATTTTTGTCTCTAATGGCTAGCTGTTAGAGACTTGTCTCTTACAGCCAGCTGTAACATACAAAAATCTCTTACAGCCAGCCGTTAGATATTTTAAATTCTAATGGACAGCTATTAGAGACAATTGTATTTTATAGCTGGCTGTAAGAGACAAAAGTTTCTAACAGCTAGCCATTAGAGACAATAATCTGTTATGACTAGCTGCAAGAGATTTTAGTCTCTAACAGCTAGTTGTTAGAGATTTTTGTATTTATTGGCTATCTGTATAAGATTAAAATCTCTTACAGCTATCTGTTAGAGATTTAAATATCTAACAAACAGTCATTAAAGACAAAAATCTCTAGCAGCCGTTTTCAAGAAACTAATATATCATATAGGCGTCCATTAGAGATATTAGTTTCTTGCAGACGGCTGTTAGAGACAAAAGTGCCCACTTTTTGCACTCATTATTCTGTGAAACCTCCATAACATGTTGCACGCGGATATTGGTAAACTGTATTCACTATGCCATTTATTACAAACGAAGAAGACTAGTACACAACTCTGCTTCAAATGAAGTTACAGGTCACTTTTATTAATAGAGTGCATATCTGACTGACGCTATTTGTCGCGATATAGTGCGCGACGACTAAATTTATGATGATCCCATTGACCTTCCTAATTTGTTATTCTTTTTACAAAATTTATAGTGTGGCGTGTAAAAAGATGTTTTCTGTTCGCGAATAATAATATTTTGTCGGACTTAAATTAAAAGCTGCTATGGTCTCGAACAACAACCGGTGGGCTGTTTTTTATGGTTTCACAGTTACTCTAAATTTATTCACACAGAAAAAGATTCAAATTCAGACCTAGAAAACCTCAATGAACTTTTATTGCATGATTGGAAGTAACTAATTCGGGGCTAGCAATGAACTACGTAATTCGAATTTTCCACTTGTTTCTTAGCAACGGATGTGTATTTCAAATAAGGAAATATATACAAAATATGTAATTAGCAGCCTCATATTAAGTTTAGGCGCGAGTAGTTCTGGCTGTGAATAGATGAAATTTCAATGGAAATTTAACATCTATGCCGATGCGACATCTGCACCGTTTTTACACTTTCAAATTTATAAGTAAAAGGGCACTCCCTCTCCCTCCTCGCCAGACCTTACCCGAACCATCCAAAATTTGAAAAACTCTAAATTCGTTTCAACAATTTGTCGGCCAAACATGGGTCGCGATCAGAGCCCGCAGTCAGAAATTTCTGCTTCCGACAGCGGATGTAATATGAAAGATACATTCAGATGCGTTGTTGCTGCATGATTACATTGGAGTACTGTTCACGTAAAGTTTAATTGTATTCTTTTGAAGGATGCGTTGTAGTTCAAACATTACGTTACGTTTTTAGTTTAAATTAAATATATATTTAGGAACATGTTCAAGATACTTGTGGGAAGTTGTCGGATCTTGACGATGACATTTGGGGAAAGCTAGTATTAATGGAGAAAAATGTTCGTATTGCCAAAGCTTATCTTCGTCATACTGTTATTGGGGTCACTGGCGGTGCTCAAGATTTCGATGGATTTACGTAAGTTTACACAAAATTAAAATCAAAAATGTACATCTACCTACATTGTACAGTTATAACTATAGCCAGTTTTACCGTTCAAGTCTAGGTTTAGGACTGACACACCGCAGATAAATTGAAAGAGTTGGAGCTGAAAATGTTTGTTCTAGCGAGCAGCTGTTAGGCATTGAACTCGATGATCGAACCCAAGTAAACTGTAGAATCTTATTTGCTTATGCGGTAATTGCATAGAATATTGTTAAAAATAAATATATTTAGATTCGTAGTAGTTGCTTAGTCAAAATTCTGAACTTGCTTTAAGCATAATTTTATTTGTTTTATGAAGCCGGCGGAAGGGATCGAATCAGCGTTGCAAGGACAGAAAACGGCATGCCCAAACCACTGAGTAATCTAAGAGATGTGGGTCGGTTCTTACAAGGCGAGCGAATATCAATGCAATATTTCAAATATACATCAAACAACGAACTCAATTAATACGGTACAATGCACGTTGAACCCACTTGGCCCAAGCGGTATGAATGGTTAAGCTGCGTGACCTTTTAAGTTTGTTGACTAAATACTCATTTATTCGTTGATGCGTAATTCTACAAAATATTTTATTTTAGCATTGGTTTTAAAGCATTTGAGAATCCACTGCGCGATGATTCTGTGAGGCAAACACGAAAAATGATTGGACCGGTAAAATTTTAAGCTCATTATAGTAACTAGATATCAGTATGTAAAAGCGTCTTTATCATTCGAAAACGTGCAAAAGCGCCATTTATGATTAAGCGCGAAAAAACCGTTTTCCCTTTATTCTTCAAGCATTCCATAGACAATCTATGAGAGCATAAGACCGTGACTAAAAAATTCCACGTTGTTGTACCAACGTATCCAAAGCTACCGCTTGATTCGATGCACACATAGCGTGTATACCTTTTAGCTAGTCAACAGACGGTCAAAATCGTCCGCAATTGAAGTATGCAGCTGCGAGAGAAAAGCTTGTAGTCACTGGTGCACAAGTACATGCATCTGACATTATCTGTAGCTAATGGTGTTGGCACATAATAGGTGAAATGAGTTCGCGACGTTGCAATTATGTTGAAATTCAATCCGCACTATGAAGTAAATGCCGAAAGTGCAAAAGATACTACTATGGTAACACCGCACGAAGTGCATTACAATCGCTGGTGCGTTCATCACGAATGCGCGAAGCATGCTGGCGGACACTACCTTAAGTAGCCCTGGTGGGAGCTGAGATTTTGCGCAGAAAGCCCAGCTGCAGTTGTGCAGATGCATTTGCGATATGATGCAAAGAAGAACATAATAGATGTGATCTGCGAAAGATAGATGTCAATACTTTTGGCTTGACTTTAGTCAGACTCAATAACTTTAATCAATTCCAAATGGTGTGCATCGGTTAGTCTATCTTAACCAGCATATCGGAAATAACTATATTACACACGTTTATGACTAATTTAGTCCCGTTTTGGACCTATCAGTTCGCAGCTTGTAACCGGAGGGTCAATTACAAAACAAACCATATGTACTCCAGCAATATTGCTGCGTTATATAAACAGATTTCAAAGCTGCTGTACATCTGTATGTTACCTGAATAACCATGCACTTGGAAACCTGTAGATACAGTAGGGTCGATTAACGGAGCAGAGCAGTGTAGCTTTTAAAAAGCAGTGAACCAAAAATCGTACCATTTCCCAATTAGTGTTAGTTGAATTTTGAATAACTAGTGCCAACCTTGGCGACCCATTTGGCGACCGTCAAGATACGCG
>JASANE010030511.1:0-33180 GCA_030248225.1 Trileptium ribeirensis | reverse complement strand
AAAACTAAGTAAAATAAAATATGCGCGTGCTACAGGAATAATAGGTAATTAGCAGTAGGCTTCGTTGTAGCGCATGATTAGAATACATTTTGTCTGGTATAATAGCAAGCGCCACTTGTCTCACACAAAACTAAGTAAAATAAAATATGCGCGTGCTACAGGAATAACAGCTACTTAGCAGTAGGCTTCGTTGTAGATCATGATTCGAATACATTTTGCCTGGTATAATAGCAAACACCACTTGTCTCACGCAAAAATTAAGTAAAATAAAATATGCGCATGCTATAGGAATAACAGCTACTTAGAAGTAGGCTTCGTTGTAGCTCATGATTACAATACATTTTGCCTGGTAAAATAGTAAGCTCCAGTTGTCTCCCGCAAAAACTAAGTAAAATTAAATATGTGTGTTGCGACAGCAGTTAGTTGATCGAGGTGAGGGGTGTCGGTAATGCGAATCACTTCAGGGATCGTCGCCACATGTGTGTGCGTGCTACAGAAATAACGGCTACTTAGCAGTAGGCTTCGCAGTAGCTCATGATTAGGATACGTTTTTCCTAGTAAAATATGAAGCACCACTTGTGTCACGCAAAACTAAGTAAAATAAAATATGCGCGTGCTACATGAATAACAGATAATTAGCAGTAGGCTTCGTTGTAGCCCATGATTAGAATACATTTTGCCTGGTATAATAGCAAGCGCCACTTGTCTCACGCAAAAATTAAGTAAAATAAAATATGCGCATGCTATAGGAATAACAGCTACTTAGCAGTAGGCTTCGTTGTAGATCATGATTAGAATACATTTTGCCTGGTATAATAGCAAACACCACTTGTCTCACGCACAAATTAAATAAAATAAAATACGCGCGTGCTACAGCAATAACAGCAACTTAGAAGTAAGCTTCGTTGTAGCTCATGATTAGAATACATTTTGTCTGGTATAATAGCAAGCGCCACTTGTCTCACACAAAACTAAGTAAAATAAAATATGCGCGTGCTACAGGAATAACAGCTACTTAGCAGTAGGCTTCGTTGTAGATCATGATTAGAATACATTTTGCCTGGTATAATAGCAAACACCACTTGTCTCACGCAAAAACTAAGTAAAATTAAATATGTGCGTGCGTGCTACAGAAATAACGGCTACTTAGCAGTAGGCTTCGTAGTAGCTCATGATTAGAATACATTTTGCCTGGTATAATAGCAAGCGCCACTTGTGTCACGCAAAACTAAGTAAAATAAAATATGCGCGTGCTACAGGAATAACAGGTAATTAGCAGTAGGCTTCGTAGTAGCTCATGATTCGAATACATTTTGCCTGGTATAATAGCAAGCGCCAGTTGTCTCACGCAAAAACTAAGTAAAATTAAATATGTGCGTGCGTGCTACAGAAATAACGGCTACTTAGCAGTAGGCTTCGTAGTAGCTCATGATTAGAATACATTTTGCCTGGTATAATAGCAAGCGCCACTTGTCTCATTCAAAAACTAAGTAAAATTAAATATGTGCGTGCTACAGAAATAACGGTTACTTGGCAGTAAGCTTCGTTGTAGCTCATGATTACAATACATTTCGCCTGGTAAAATAGGAAGCTCCAGTTCTCTCCCGCAAAAACTAAGTAAAATTAAATATGTGCGTGCGTGCTACAGAAATAACGGCTACTTAGCAGTAGGCTTCGCAGTAGCTCATGATTAGGATACGTTTTTCCTAGTAAAATATGAAGCACCACTGGTGTCACGCAAAACTAAGTAAAATAAAATATGCGCGTGCTACAAGAATGACAGCTACTTAGAAGTAGGCTTCGTTGTAGCTCATGATTACAATACATTTCGCCTGGTAAAATAGGAAGCTCCAGTTCTCTCCCGCAAAAAACTAAGTAAAATTAAATATGTGCGTGCTACAGAAATAACGGCTACTTAGCAGTAGGCTTCGCAGTAGCTCATGACTAGGATACGTTTTTCCTAGTAAAATATGAAGCACCACTTGTGTCACGCAAAACTAAGTAAAATAAATATGCGCGTGCTACAGGAATAACAGGTAATTAGCAGTAGGCTTCGTAGTAGCTCATGATTAGAATACATTTTGCCTGGTATAATAGCAAACACCACTTGTCTCACGCAAAAACTAAGTAAAATTAAATATGTGCGTGCGTGCTACAGAAATAACGGCTACTTAGCAGTAGGCTTCGTAGTAGCTCATGATTAGAATACATTTTGCCTGGTATAATAGCAAGCGCCACTAGGTCCGCAAAACTAAGTAAAATAAAAAAATATGCGCGTGCTACAGGAATAACAGGTAATTAGCAGTAGGCTTCGTAGTAGCTCATGATTCGAATACATTTTGCCTGGTATAATAGCAAGCGCCAGTTGTCTCACGCAAAAACTAAGTAAAATTAAATATGTGAGTGAGTGCTACAGAAATAACGAGCTACTTAGCAGTAGGCTTCGCAGTACTCATGATTAGGATAAGTTTTTCCTAGTAAAATATGAAGCACCACTAGTGTCACGCAAAACTAAGTAAAATAAAAATATGCGCGTGCTACAAGAATGACAGCTACTTAGAAGTAGGCTTGTTGTAGCTCATGATTAAATACATTTCGCCTGGTAAAATAAGAAGCTCCAGTTCTCTCCCCGCAAAAAACTAAGTAAAAATAAATATGTCGTGCTACAGAAGAAAGGCTACTTAGCAGAGGCTTCGCAGTAGCTCATGACTAGGATACGTTCTTCCTAGTAAAATATGAAGCACCACTTGTGTTACGCAAAGTAAGTAAAATAAATGTGCGCGTGCTACAGGAAAAACAGGTAATTAGCAGTAGCTTTGTAGTAGCTCATGATTAAGAATATATTTTGCCTGGTATAATAGCAAACACCACTTGTCTCACGCAAAAACTAAGTAAAATTAAATATGTGCGTGCGTGCTACAGAAATAACGGCTACTTAGCAGTAGGCTTCGTAGTAGCTCATGATTAGAATACATTTTGCCTGGTATAATAGCAAGCGCCACTTGTGTCACGCAAAACTAAGTAAAATAAAATATGCGCGTGCTACAGGAATAACAGGTAATTAGCAGTAGGCTTCGTAGTAGCTCATGATTCGAATACATTTTGCCTGGTATAATAGCAAGCGCCAGTTGTCTCACGCAAAAACTAAGTAAAATTAAATATGTGCGTGCGTGCTACAGAAATAACGGCTACTTAGCAGTAGGCTTCGCAGTAGCTCATGATTAGGATACGTTTTTCCTAGTAAAATATGAAGCACCACTGGTGTCACGCAAAACTAAGTAAAATAAAATATGCGCGCGCTACAAGAATAACAGGTAATTAGCAGTAGGCTTCGTAGTAGCTCATGATTAGAATACATTTTGCCTGGTATAATAGCAAGCGCCAGTTGTCTCACGCAAAAACTAAGTAAAATTAAATATGTGCGTGCTACAGAAATAACGGTTACTTAGCAGTAGGCTTCGTTGTAGCGCATGATTAGAATACATTTTGCCTGGTAAAATAGTAAGCGCCAGTTGTCTCACGCAAAAACTAAGTAAAATTAAATATGTGTGCGTGCTACAGAAATAACGGCTACTTAGCAGTAGGCTTCGCAGTAGCTCATGACTAGGATACGTTTTTCCTAGTAAAATATGAAGCACCACTTGTGTCACGCAAAACTAAGTAAAATAAAATATGCGCGTGCTACAGGAATAACAGGTAATTAGCAGTAGGCTTAGTAGTAGCTCATGATTAGAATACATTTTGCCTGGTATAATAGCAAGCGCCACTTGTCTCATGCAAAAACTAAGTAAAATAAAATACGCGCGTGCTGCAGCAATAACAGCTACTTAGAAGTAGGCTTCGTTGTAGCCCATGATTAGAACACATTTTGCGTGGTATAATAACAAGCGCCACTTGTCTCACGCAAAAATTAAGTAAAATAAAATATGCGTGTGCTACAGCAATAACAGCTACTTAGAAGTAAGCTTCGTTGTAGCGCATGATTAGAATACATTTTGCCTGGTATAATAGCAAACACCACTTGTCTCACGCAAAAATTAGGTAAAATAAAATATGCGCATGCTATAGGAATAACAGCTACTTAGCAGTAGGCTTCGTTGTAGATCATGATTAGAATACATTTTGCCTGGTAAAATAGTAAGCTCCAGTTGTCTCACGCAAAAACTAAGTAAAATTAAATATGTGCGTGCTACAGAAATAACGGCTACTTAGCAGTAGGCTTCGCAGTAGCTCATGACTAGGATACGTTTTTCCTAGTAAAATATGAAGCACCACTTGTGTCACGCAAAACTAAGTAAAATAAAATATGCGCGTGCTACAGGAATAACAGGTAATTAGCAGTAGGCTTAGTAGTAGCTCATGATTAGAATACATTTTGCCTGGTATAATAGCAAGCGCCACTTGTCTCACGCAAAAACTAAGTAAAATTAAATATGATATGTGCGTGCTACAGAAATAACGTTTACTTAGCAGTAGGCTTCGTTGTAGCGCATGATTAGAATATATCTTGCCTAGTAAAACAGGAAGCGCCGCTTGTTTCACGTAAAACTAAGTAAAATAAAATATGCGCGTGCTACAAGAATAACAGCTACTTAGAAGTAGGCTTCGTTGTAGCTCATGATTACAATACATTTTGCCTGGTAAAATAGTAAGCTCCAGTTGTCTCACGCAAAAACTAAGTAAAATTAAATATGTGCGTGCTACAGAAATAACGGCTACTTAGCAGTAGGCTTCGCAGTAGCTCATGACTAGGATACGTTTTTCCTAGTAAAATATGAAGCACCACTTGTGTCACGCAAAACTAAGTAAAATAAAATATGCGCGTGCTACAGGAATAACAGCTACTTAGAAGTAGGCTTCGTTGTAGCCCATGATTAGAATACGTTTTGCCTGGTAAAATACCAAGCTCTACTTGTCTTGCGTAGAAACTAAGTAAAATAAAATATGCGCATACTACTAGAATAACAGCTACTTAGCAGTAGGCTTCGTTGTAGCTCAAGTTTTGGATGCATTTTGCGTGGTAAAGTAACAAGTGCCGCTTGTCTCACGCAAAGATTAAGTAAAATACAATATACGCGTGCTACAGGAATAACAGCTACTTAGCAGTAGGCTTCGTTATAGCTCAGCATTTTGATACACTTTGCCTGGTAAAATACCAAGCTCTACTTGTCTTATGTAGAAACTAAGTAAAATAAAATATGCGCATGCTACTAGAATAACTGCTACTTAGCGGTAGGCTTCGTTGTAGCTCAGGAATTGGATACATTTTGCCTGGTACTCACGCAAAAGCTAAGTAAAATAAAATATGTTCGTGCTACACAGCTTCTAAGCAGTAGGCTGCGTTGTAGCTCAGTTTTTGGATACAGTTTGCCTGGTAAAATAACAAGTTCTACTTGTCTTACGCAAAAACTAAGTAAAATAAAGTATGCGCGAGCTACATGAATAACATCTACTTAGCGGTAGGCTTCGCAGTAGCTCATGATTGGGATACGTTTTCCTAGTAAAATATGAAGCACCACTTGCGTCACGCAAAACTAAGTAAAATAAAATATGCGCGTGCTACAGGGATAACAGATAATTAGCAGTAGGCTTCGTAGTAGCTCAGGATTTGAACACATTTTGTCTGGTAAAATAGCAAGCGCCACTTATCTCACGCAAAAACTAAGTAAAATAAAATACGCGCGTGCTACAGCAATAACAGCTACTTAGCAGTAGGCTTCGCAGTAGCTCATGATTAGAATACATTTTGCCTGGTAAAATAGCAAGCGCCACTTGTGTCACGCAAAACTAAGTAAAATAAAATACGCGCGTGCTACAGCAATAACAGCTACTTAGAAGTAAGCTTCGTTGTAGCTCATGATTACAATACATTTTGCCTGGCAAAATAGCAAGCGTCAGTTGTCTCACGCAAAAACTACGTAAAATTAAATATGTGTGTGCGTGCTACAGAAATAACGGCTACTTAGCAGAAGGCTTCGTTGTAGATCATGATTAGAATACATTTTGCCTGGTATAATAGCAAACACCACTTGTCTCATGCAAAAATTAAGTAAAATAAGATATGTTAGGAATAACAGCTACTTAGCAGTAGGCTTCGTTGTAGATCATGATAACAAAACATTTTGCCTGGTATAATAACAAACACCACTTGTGTCACGCAAAAATTAAGTAAAATAAAATACGCGCGTGCTACAGCAATAACAGCAACTTAGAAGTAAGCTTCGTTGTAGCTCATGATTAGAATACATTTTGTGTGGTAAAATAGTAAAGCGCCACTTGTCTCACGCAAAAATTAAGTAAAATAAAATATGAGCATGCTATAGGATTAACAGCTACTTAGCAGTAGGCTTCGTTGTAGCTCATGATTTAGATAAAATTTGCCTGGTAAAATAGCACGCGCCATTTGTTTCACGCAAAAACTAAGAAAATAAAATATACGTGTACTACAGGAATAACACCTACTTAATAGTAGGCTTCGTTGTAGCTCAGGATTTAGATAAAATTTACCGGGTAAAATAGCACGCGCCATTTTTCTCACGCAAAAACTAAGAAAATAAAATACGCGCGTGCTACAGCAATAACAGCTACTTAGAAGTAAGCTTCGTTGTAGCTCATGATTAGAATACATTTTGTCTGGAATAATAGCAAGCGCCACTTGTCTCACGCAAAAACTAAGAAAATAAAATGTACGTGTACTACAGGAATAACACCTACTTAGCAGTAGGCTTCGTTGTAGCTCAGGATTTAGATAAAATTTGCCTGGCAAAATAGCACGCGCCATTTGCCTCACACAGAACTAAGAAAATAAAATACGCGCGTGCTACAGCAATAACAGCTACTTAGAAGTAAGCTTCGTTGTAGCTCATGATTAGAATACATTTTGCCTGGTATAATAGCAAGCGCCACTTGTCTCACGCAAAAACTAAGTAAAATAAAATATGCGAGTGCTACATGAATAACAGCTACTTAGCAGTAAACTTCGCAGTAGCTCAAAATTTGGATACATTTTGCATGGTAAAATAGCAAGCGCCACTTGTCTCACGCAAAAATTAAGTAAAATAAAATATGAGCATGCTATAGGAATAACCGCTACTTAGCAGTAGGCTTCGTTATAGCTCAGGATTTGGATACACTTTGTCTGGTAAAATACCAAGCTCTCTTGTCTTACGTAGAAACTAAGTAAAATAAAATATGAGCATGCTACTAGAATAACTGCTACTTAGCAGTAGGCTTGGTTGCAGCTCAAGATTTGGATACATTTTGCGTGGTAAAGTAACAAGTGCCACTTGTCTCACGCAAAGATTAAGTAAAATACAATATACGCGTGCTATAGGAATAACAGCTAGCAGTAGGCTTTGTTGTAGCTAAGAATTTGGATACAATTTGCCTGCTAAAATAACATGTTCTACTTATTTTACGCAAAAACTAAGTAAAATAAAGTATGCGAGTGCTACATGAATAACAGCTACTTAGCAGTAAACTTCGCAGTAGCTCAAAATTTGGATACATTTTGCATGGTAAAATAGCAAGCGCCACTTGTCTCACGCAAAAATTAAGTAAAATAAAATATGAGCATGCTATAGCAATAACAGCTATTTAACAATAGGCTTAGTTGTAGCTCAGGATTTCGATACATTTTGCCTGGTAAAATAACAAGCTCTACTTGTCTTGCGTAGAAACTAAGTAAAATAAAATTTGCGCATGCTACTAGAATAACTGCTACTTAGCAGTAGGCTTCGTTGTAGCTCAAGTTTTGGATACATTTTGCATGGTAAAGTAACAAGTGCCACTTGTCTCACGCAAAGATTAAGTAAAATACAATATACAGGAATAACAGCTAGCAGTAGGCTTTGTTGTAGCTAAGAATTTGGGTACAATTTGCCTGGTAAAATAACATGTTCTACTTGTCTTACGCAAAAACTAAGTAAAATAAAGTATGCGCGAGATACATGAATAACATTTACTTAGCGGTAGGCTTCGTTGTGGCTCAGGATTTGGATACATTTTGCCTGGTAAAATAACAAGCGCCACTTGTTTCACGCAAAAACTAGGTAAAATAACATTTGGCGGTGCTACAGGAATAACAGCTACTTAGCAGTAGGCTTTGTTGTACCTCAGAATTTGGATATAATTCGCCTGGTAAAGTAGCAAGCACCACTTACCACGTGAAAAAACTGAGTAAAATAAAATATCTGCGTGCTACATGAATAACTGCTACTTAGCGGTAGGCTTCGTTGTAGCTCAGGAATTGGATACATTTTGCCTGGTAAAATAGAACGAGCCATTTGTCTCACGCATAAACTAAGTAAAATAAAATATGCTCGTGCTACACGAATAACAGATTCTTAACAGTAGGCTCCGTTGTAGCTCAGTTTTTTTGGATACAGTTTGCCTGGTAAAATAACAAGTTCTACTTGTCTTACGCAAAAACTAAGTAAAATAAGGTATGCGCAAGCTACATGAATAACAACTACTTAGCGGTAGGCTTCGTTGTGGCTCAGGATTTGGATACAGTTTGCCTGGTAAAATAACAAGCGACATTTGTTTCACCAAAAAACTAAGTAAAATAAAATATCCGTGTGCTACATGAATAACAGCTACTTAGCAGTAGGCTTCGTTGTAGCTCAGGATTTGGATACATTTTGTCTGGAAAATAGCAGGCGCCACTTGCCTCACGCAAAAGTAATTAAAATATAATATGCGGGCACTACAGGAATAACAGCAGCTTAGCGGTAGGCTTCGTTGTGGCTCAGGATTTGGATACATTTTGCCTGGTAAAATAACAGGCGTCACTTGCCTCACGCAAAAGTAATTAAAATATAATATGCGGGCGCTACAGGAATAACAGCTGCTTAGCGGTAGGCTTCGTTGTGGCTCAGGATTTGGATACATTTTGCCTGGTAAAATAGCAAGCGCCACTTGTCTCATGCAAAAACAAAGTAAAATAAAATATGCGCGTACTACAGCAATAACAGCTACTTAGAAGTAGGCTTCGTTGTAGCTCATGATTACTATACATTTTGCCTGGTAAAATAGTAAGCGCCAGTTGTCACACGCAAAAACTAAGTAAAATTAAATATGTGCGTGCTACAGGATTAACAGGTAATTAGCAGTAGGCTTCGTAGCAGCTCATGATAAGAATACATTTTGCCTGGTAAAATAGCAAGCGCCATTTGTGTCACGCAAATTAAGTAAAATAAAATATGCGCGTGCTACAGGAATAACAGGTAATTAGCAGTAGGCTCCGTAGTAGCTCAGGATTTGAGCACATTTTGTTTTGTAAAATAGCAAGCGCCACTTGCCTCATGCAAAAACTATGTAAAATAAAATATGCGCATGCTACAGGAATAATAGCTACTTAGCAGTAGGCTTCGTTGTAGATCATGATTAGAATACATTTTGCCTTGTATAATAGCAAACACCACTTGTCTCACGCAAAAATTAAGTAAAATAAAATATGCGCATGCTATAGAAATAACAGCTACTTAACTGTAGGCTTCGTTGTAGATCATGATTAGAATACATTTTGCCTGGTATAATAGCAAACATCACTTGTCTCACGCAAAAATTAAGTAAAATAACATTTGGCCGTGCTACAGGAATAACAGCTACTTAGCAGTAGGCTTTGTTGTAGCTCAGAATTGGGATATAATTCGCCTGGTAACGTAGCAAGCACCACTTACCCCATGAAAAAACTGAGTAAAATAAAATATCTGTGTGCTACATGAATAACTGCTACTTAGCAGTAGGCTTCGTTGCAGCTCAAGATTTGGATACATTTTGCGTGGTAAAGTAACAAGTGCCACTTGTCTCACGCAAAGATTAAGTAAAGTACAATATGCGCGTGCTACAGGAATAACAGCTAGCAGTAGGCTTTGTTGTAGCTAAGAATTTGGATACAGTTTGTCTGGAAAATAGCAGGCGCCACTTGCCTCACGCAAAAGTAATTAAAATATAATATGCGGGCGCTACAGGAATAACAGCTGCTTAGCGGTAGGCTTCGTTGTGGCGCAGGATTTGGATACATTTTGCTGGTAAAATAGCAAGCACCACTTGTCTCATGCAAAAACAAAGTAAAATAAAATATGCGCGTGCTACAGCAATAACAGCTACTTAGAAGTAGGCTTCGTTGTAGCTCATGATTACAATACATTTTGCCTGGTAAAATAGTAAGCGCCAGTTGTCTCACGCAAAAACTAAGTAAAATTAAATATGTGCGTGCTACAGGAATAACAGGTAATTAGCAGTAGGCTTCGTAGCAGCTCATTATAAGAATACATGTTGCCTGGTAAAATAGCAAGCGCCACTTGTGTCACGCAAATTAAGTAAAATAAAATATGCCCGTGCTACAGCAATAACTGCTACTTACAAGTAGGCTTCGTTGTAGCTCCTGATTACAATACATTTTGCCTGGTAAAATAGTAAGCGCCAGGTGTCTCACGCAAAAACTAAGTAAAATTAAATATATGCGTGCTACAGAAATAACGGCTACTTAGCAGTAGGCTTCGCAGTAGCTCATGATTAGGACACGTTTTTCCCAGTAAAATATGAAGCACCACTTGTGTCACGCAAATTAAGTAAAATAAAATATGCGCGTGCTACAGCAATAACAGCTACTTAGAAGTAGGCTTCGTTGTAGCTCATGATTACAATACATTTTGCCTGGTAAAATAGTAAGCGCCAGTTGTTTCACGCAAAAACTAAGCAAAATAAAATATGCATGTGCTACAGGAACAACAGCTACTTAGCAGTAGCTTCTTTGTAGTGCAGGATTTGGATACATTTTCATTTTTTAGCTTATATTTTGGTTTGATCACAAATGTTACAGTAGTACAACTCGTTTGGTTGATTAGGTCGGATTCTATGACCTTCAATAAACATTGTAACGTTTACCCGTAACGTCTTGCCAGCAATTGATTTAGTTAGTAATATTAATAATAATCAACGGAAATAGAATAATTCAGTTTGGTCATCGCTTGTTCCAAACGAAAGCAAGATGCATGCACGTTTGTGTACCGAAAAGTTTTGAGCAAAACCGGACCGCGGAAACTATTAAGTTTATGATATAAAGCAATTTCGGATAACAGAATAAAACCGTTAATGACCAGCATGGAAATTCATTCATAGTTACAGCAGCAACTTTACAATCTCGAGGTTGCTATTTTTGGCTATTGTATTAAACACGAAATTATTTAGTTTCATCCTGTATCCACAATTATTTAAAAAGACATGAATAATAGGTAACAGCAAAGACAAAGCTTATCCTCCCGCTGCGAAAAAGTTTCATAACAAAGGATTAACGAATGATGAAACCTTCTTTGGGTAATTAATACAATTTATTGTTGTCTTATCACTGGAAATGTATAACATTATAAAAATGTCAGAAACCTGTTTATAAACTAAAGAGGAAAATAGTTCTATCACCATTTCGCTTGTCTAATTTCAGGAGGCGTTTGGACGATCACCATTAAAGAACTTTGTCATCGGTTAGTCAACTTCGTCGCTGAATTTATAGCACCTGGCCTAAATTTATTTCTGATTACCGTTACACTTTATCCTAGGTTATTACATGTATCAAATTAGCACGAAAATGACTATTCTACAACACTGTGTGCAAAAAAAATCAGATAAACTTTATTAATTTTTTGGTTTGTGTTTTGTAAATACCTTTCGGCAACTAACTTTCAGTGATAGCTATTGGACAGCTTTTTAAAGGCAGTCGCCTAGCCGTCAATCAGCCCACAATAATTTGGGGCTCAACAGTATGGCCCATGGTGAAGGGCATTATTTACTGCAATAATTTAATTAAATATAATGGATATAATAGAATATTCGTAGCAGTTACTTCAGCATTTCGATAAAGCTCTT
The DNA here is from genome assembly GCA_030248225.1 of Trileptium ribeirensis. Lineage (NCBI taxonomy): Eukaryota > Metazoa > Nematoda > Enoplea > Enoplida > Thoracostomopsidae > Trileptium > Trileptium ribeirensis. The sequence goes on along the minus strand of JASANE010030511.1, from coordinate 21,312 downwards.
CATTCGCAAATGATGATTTTCTGCAGCATACTATGCCACTGTCAAGGTGCCGAATGTTCCACCTAGACAGACAAGCATATTCCAACTGTATTAGATGTGGTGTTGGACAATGGCTGGCCGTAAAGTTTATTATCAGTTATGACCTTTATAAACGTATGTACTGAAAGATCGTTAAAGAGGCTGCTCGTCCACGTCGCGTTTCACTACATCATCGCTTGTGTATTACTGAGGTTTGCACAAAATCTTATATTGCGTAATACAGCATTGACTGGGCCGGTCATGGCCGCTGGCCGACATTCTTGCTTCTACTCCGAACTAGCTTTTCATTTATTGCACTCGAGCAGATACAGATACAAATGTGAGTAGAATTTCATGTCACTACATTGCTATAGGATTTTATAAGTAATTTCCAACAGTATATATATGTATTTTCGTTATCAATAATAGAAATACAGTCTGCGAAGCTAGTGGCCCCATAGGGCTCTAGGGGTAAAATCGTTAAAAAGTCTTTTTGGTGTGTTTCTGCCATTCATAAGCATCTTTAGATGGATACATTTCGACAATTTTTACTCGATAGCAAAAGTGATGAGGATGTGCCCGTTAGTTGAACGCGAACAGCTTCAATTACATTGTCTGGGTCAAAATGGCAAAAACACAGGTTTTTAAGTGTTCTTTCCCAAATCTGGCTGTACAAATACAAGTCTTTGGCAGCCCGTATATTGCTACACAAGCTTCGCATCGAAAAACAAACACCACGATACAGAATCAATTCATCGAAATCATCAACTATGCTAGAGAACCATGAATTTTTGTGGGACCACTTCCTGGGGCGCTGTGAGGCCGAGTATGATTCGTCAATCCTTTGCCAGCAATAGCGATTTTTATATTTTTGGCATGTTACTGCGCCTTTTTACCTTACAATTAGTGTCTATTGGGTTATCAAGCATGTTGGAATCAATGGTTTTCCTATATAGAGCCAACTTGGCTATATTACACATTTCGTTAACGAACCCGATTTCGAAAAATTTCGTGAGTTTCATTTTTGGTTATGTATTGCATGTAGCGCACCATGAATGGTCTATACAGGCATTTTGGTACGCGTAATTCGATGGTTTTGCTATTTAGAGACCAGAAGCAGTATTTCATGCCTTTTTAGACGTTTTACAGGAGTTTAGGGTCAATGAACCGATCGGCAGAATACATGTAGTCTGTCTACAGCATCTTAGTTATGTATTGCGTACAGGGCATAAATCATGAAAGGGTTTTTCGGCACGCGGGATACAATGGTTTGGTATAGCGACTGGCACGAATACTATATGCTTTTCAGTTCTTTACGATGAATTTAGGTCAACGATGCTTTAGGGTTTTCAACGAGATCATCGTTATAGAGGTATTAGTATAGTATATACATCAACAACAATGCCTGTTACAAAGATTACACAAAATGACCACTTGATGAAACGACGCTCGCTCCGTTCACTTCGCTTGCGAGTTACTGATTTATAGTGGGAAAAGCAAAGAACTATTCCACAAACTATTTAAGCACTGTGAAACAAATGTGGAGACAGGCCTGTAGATCGTAAGCGAAAAGGTTGATAGATGCATGTCCATTCATATATGAAACGCATAGCTGGTGCTTTTATCCAAGTGTTAGTCTTGCGTTTATATTACTTGTATAGCTTTCTGTTTATATATCTGAAATGTTTGAGTTTCTTAGGTTCTCCAAATATTTCCTGCGCTGAGGATGGCCTTCTGTTTGAAATGGAGACGCAACAACCTTTCAAAGGCGAACTTTATGTTCAAAATGAATACAACAAGGCTGATTGCAAGGCTAGCTTTGGCGACGCGCGAAGAGCAGGGGGTTCAATGAATCTTGAGTTTGACAAATGTGGTATGCGACGGCGACGGACGGTAAAAGCTTTATAGGTTATTTATATAAAGCAACATTATATCGGTGTAGCATTTTTACCATAAAACTAAGGTTTGTAAAGCAACAAATTAATTCCGAACGTAATAAAATTTATGAGAGAGTGAAGAGACCGTGGAAGTTTGACGATGTTTCCCACAGTCAAATCCTGAACAGATAAGAAACACTGTTTCTTATTTTTCTATTTTATTATCAAGTCATTGCGTCGACATCGAAAACAAAGCTTTGTATCATTCTTCACTTTGCTAAAGTCGCAAACCGCTAAGCTCCAATATAACGATGCACGAAAGAACAAAGTTTTTACGCAAATACTTTATACTTAACACTGATTTTAATACTGAACATAACGTAACCGAAACAGTGTTTACTCATGATCTTGCAAATCTTGTGACCTTGCAAAGGAAATATTGTTACGTCGCATTATGCGATGTTCTAACAGACGAAATAGTTTCTGTGAAACATAATAGTGTGCAGTAATTCCTAATTGGCAAAGTATTCGCCATTATAGATGTAATGCAACATGCCTAAACTAATTGCTGTGCTAAGACCACTAAATTACCAACATCACGGTGGTGTTGTACAACAGGTAAATTCATACAGGGTTATAATTACAACGAATAAAATTACTTAATTGCTTACATACGCTGAATGACCAAAATAACCCTGAGGAGTAGGCCTTATGGTAGAGGGCTCTTTTGGTTTTCGTTCTTTGTGTTTTGCAGCAATTAGCTTCAGACAAAGTCTAAAACGCTATAAAGCACGGGTGTCCGAGATCTGTAAACGGTTAAGAAACTAGACATGATCGCAGCAAATAGGGCGGAGTGGTCGGCAGGGGTGAAACTAATAATCTTCCTCAATTTTTTTTCATATTTGTCTTCATCTCCGTCAGACTTTTTCATTTTTTGCTTACGGTTTTAGGCTGGATCCGACCTTTGTGGATTCCGACTGTTGTGGGCAGCTATGGAGTAGAGCACTGTTTTCAAGCTCCATCGTATATGTGGCAGATGGCTCAGGCGGGAGGGAGGTAGAGGGTAAATTTTTAAAAATTTTAGAAACTAATAAATTCATAGTTTTGCTAATTTTTTCTGCCAAATTCGTCAAGAGACATGCTGTAGTATAATTTACAAGCCGTAGAACATCAATATCAAATGTGTTGTTAGCGAGGGTTCTACCATGTGTACGTGGTAACGGCCGGTCGCCAAATATCACACAAAATCCTATAGCTGCTCTCTGACAATTCCAAAACTTGTTGTTGGTTTGTTTGTTATTTGTTCGAGTTATTTGTCAATTGTGGTCTCTGCTTACAGAGACCCTGTTACTGCCTGAAGGAATAGATTCCCATAGCGGTAGGGTGTAGGCGCTTTACCTCTAAAAGTCCGACCCTATTCAAGCTATATTCATACCCCTGCGACCTCGTAGCCCTAATCTCCCTCGCAGCGCACTGGAACCTTGCCGTACCTCACGCACCCCTGTGGTCGCAATCAATTACTACATTACATCACGCGACGAACCTTTAACACCTATGCCGCAGAATATGACTTATTCAAAAAAAAATAGCCGTAAATATGTAGATATACAGTTTAAATAGATTCAAATTCTGGTGAAAAAATTAAAATAGCCAGCTAAATTATCTTTACACCTAACACCGTCATGAAAAGAGCTATTCGCAGTAAAGGAAAGAAAAGATGATCAATAGATTTCGAAGTGATAGTTTGTAACAGTATATATACATATGTTTTTGTTATATTATTAACTAGTTGCACCAGTTATTCTCTGTCTATATCAAAATGCAGGTGTGCCGTATAAAAAGATAAATGAGTTATACCAAATTGATTCAAATTATTTGAGTCATTCCACGGTTTGGATTGGCGAAATATAGCTCGATTTTGGACTAAAATCCGAGGTTATTTTATAACCTTATATTTCCCGTATAAGCATATTCTGGAAACAATCAATACATAATAACATCCTTCTAAATTCGGCAGATGTTTATGACAAACACTCTAAGTTTTCCTAACACTGGCTAAGTGAGTTAAGTTTCCAGAATTATTATTGGCGTGTCAAAATCTATATATATAATTTTACACAGTTTGCGTTGCAAAGTTGTACAATGATATCTACTAGAGGTGAGAACGAGCCTCAACTTTGAGGCTCGGCTCGGCTCGTGATGAGTTGGAGCCGGCTCTGCTCGGCTCGTAATAAGAATAGGAGGGCTCGGCTCGAAAAAGCTCGACATTTTTCAAAGTTATAGTTGTATGTGTAAACTTTTTCAATACGATTATGAGTGTATACTATGCATTTGCATGTGCAGTTGTGCATTTTATTTTTTACGATTAATATGACTTATACATGGCTGGATAGAATTTTATTGAGTATAAAGACAAAAATTACGATTTTTTGATAAGTTCTCTGGCAACCTTGTCATAACTGTTCATTACTAGTGTATCATTGACAAGACTAAGAGATAGATTTGAACGGCGCTTTTCTAAAGTTATACCGGTTAAATTGAAACAACGTTCACTTGAAGCACTTGACCCAGTCACCGGAAGTAGTTTACGAGCAAGGAGAGAAAGTTTCGAACCGCTGTTGTATTTACGCCAAAAGTCAATAAGATCGTCACTTTCGGACCAAGTAATGCGCATCTGAGATATGTGTCAAGTTCATCATTATCGCCTGTGGTATGCTCGTCATCAGAATCTTCGTAAAACTTTCTGGTAGTATTGCAGCTGCTTTTAGCCAAAGCTACTGCTCCAGATGATGAAATTATATCCGGAAGTATTCGGCGGATATTGCTGTAAACAACTTCACGTTCATCAATAGGCAACATTTTCAACTTGCGAGTACGAGGATTGAGGCATGTTGCAATAGAGTGTATGGGTTCGACAATATATTTTTGAGTAATCAAAGAATGGGCGGAAGTCTTTAGCAACTTCATGTTGGGAGTGTTTCTATTCTTCTAACTTCTATTTTTATCTCAGTAGTCGCTACTGGGGCATTCAAACCAAGACAATTCAAAACCAGACTGGGAGATACCTTTCCAGTTTCCCCCCGCAAAAAAGTTTCTCCGCAAAGACTAAGCTTATATCTGAGCCTGAACTTAAGCCTAATACATTTTTCGGCCCTTAAACTTTTCAAAATTTTTTTGTAAGAAACTCATTCAAGCCTGAAATAATATATGCGTATGAACCGCTTTCACTGTTTTAGGCTCTACTACGCTCGAAAACTATAGCCAAAATTAGCTTACATTGCTTCTAGGGGGTAGGCCGTCACACCCTTAACGCCGGCCCTGATTATTACTGACATGACTCTTCCAAGTAACACTACAACTCCTACTCGAACTGTTGCAGCTAAAAGCATTTCTTGAAACAGTGAGCAAACATATACTAAACGAATCAGACTTAACAACCGACTACCAACCATTGTTGGGCTGAACTAAACAAAATAAAAAAATCACATAATAAATATTATAAATAATAATAATATAATTATCAAGATAAATAAACTACCACACATTTCACAAATTCTACAAATACATGTAAAATAAGCGTATAGCGAAAAAACTCCCACTACCAAATTATAGGTAGGTAAGGTAGTAAAACGGTAAACATACAAAATAAAGATGATAAATAATAATACATAAAAATAATATTGCTAACTGCGCGCGAAATTACACGAGTAGATGTTGTAGGATATACAAAAATCGTAACAGTGGCAAAAATCATTTCTTCCGTCAATTCAGGAATAAAACCGAGCCTAGCTGAGCCGAGCTTTTTGAAAAACGTGTGGCTCGGTTTGGTTTGGCTCGAAGAAATGTACGCTCGGCTCGAGTTATCAGACTTCAGGCTCGGCTCGGCTCCGCTCGAAGCAAAAAGGTCAGGCTCGGCTCGGCTCGCGAGCCGAGCCGAGCCTCGAGCCAAAATTCCCACCTCTAGTATCTACTAGTGTAGTGTCGCGTACGGCGAATGTTGAAGTCAAACGGCCGGCAAGGTGCCCTTACTACGATACGAGTTTTTGTATTCGTAACAGCTTATTTCAGCGTTTGTTGCAAAATTCACTTCTTTTGTTGATAAAGTTTTACACAACTTTCTGTGCGACGGCCAAAGTGATAAATTCTACACCTTGACAGACTATAACGAAGTTCTAGTAGATATAGTATTAAAAGGTCGCTCCACCTATCCACCCACTCTTGACTACGTTGTTTTTTTTGTGTATCAACACAGTCTCAGGCTTAACCCTCTTGTTCTTAAACTGACAAATTAAATGTTCAGACCAAAATAAAAAAGTCAAAATTTGCCGCAGCGTTCATTGCGAAGCGATTCACTAGCTAAGTTTGTGTTGCGGCATGCGTTTGCGCGTGCGTTGTTACTCGCTCGCTTTACGAGGCTCCTTAAGGATACCGTAGGGAATAGCGTGTAAGGATCGAGCCAAAACGATACAGATTCCGTCCACGATGTAGCAATATTTTGGTCAATAATGTATGAAATAGACTTTAGTTTTATAAGCAAATGGTTAATTAAACTATTCTTAAGTAACGCCGAGTCAGAATCCGAGCACCAACTGCCACATCGATCGTACCAAAGTCCAGCTTCGGATTGACAGCATATAAAATCAATATGCACCAAAAATAATAAAACAAAACACATAATTGATTCAAAATACAACGTTCCAGAAACAACGACCATGTTGAGCGACTTAAAACATATACTTCCATTTAGACAATGCAAATTGAGCAATATCAATATTGTACAAAATCTGGTACACCGAAATAATATAAACGGTTTTAACCTTTCATTCTTGACAGTGTCATAGCGTACAATGCAAACAGATGTACTTTGCCGAATTTGTCGTACAGCGTTCGTTTGAATTAGCTTTGTTATTCTCTCGCTTTGCCAATTGCCAAGCTCATTAAGAGCCTAAGTAACAGCTCCTGGAAAGCATTGTGTCAAGCGAACGATGCTTTAATCAAAACTATCCAGGGTTAGTCGGCTGGGACAAAAGATTGTTCAAGACTGTGCAAAATTCAGTGAGTTTAAGAAAGAAAAGGTTAAAAATGTGAACGAATTGTAACTCAACAAGTTAACAATTCAAATGTAGAACCGACTTAAAGAAATATTATGTTTGTTGGTTACGATTATATCAAAAGACTCTGCGCCGGTTAATCTGCGTTATTACCTAATCGGCAATAACTGGATACTCATCAACCGGCCGGCCAATGGCCCAACACAATACAATGACGGCTTTTGCGGCCGTTAATGGCTGAAAATTGTTAACGCCTTGCCGATTGCCGCGGTCAATCTCGTTTATAAGCTAGCCGACGACTTCTATGGCAGCTGTCTAACACTAGTACATCACTTATTGGTATCGCATAATATTCCTAATACCTCAAAACAGCATGTGAGTATGCCATATCACTGATATTATGTTAACAGAATAACGGGATCAAATCGAATTTTGCAGAGGTAATAAAGTAAAACTAGCGTACAGTAGGTCCGTAGAAGCTGACCGAAACTAACGATCATAACATTAACTACGCAAAGTAGCTTCTAAAGTGTAGTGTTATGCAGCGGTTGCTGTGAAGCTTTTAGGTGAGCCGATTTGTCGGTCGGCCTGCTTGTACTTTATATGTAATGTTAAATATAATGTTAGACAAAGCATAAATTTAAGCAAGCTTTTATCGAGTTAATGAATTAAACTTGTATTGCTTTTCTGCGAACATCTAACGCTAACTAGTAAACCATTTCGGCGCGCGCTGTGGCTCAATTCCAGGGGCATCGCAATCTCTTCAAATGTGGATTCGACCGGCACAAAAGTGAAAGGGGCCGTTCGTTTACGTTCATTTTGTTGATACTCTATCAGTTCATTTTTACGCGTATGTTAGCAAAAAGTGTAAGGGTCCCCCTGCCCCCATCGCTGCGATCCTGCTCAGTTCCTTAAGAAACAACGCAAAACTGAGTTACCAGTGCGTTTGTATACGTACAGTATGCGGTAAGTACAGGTAACGTAACTAATGTGACTCGGCGTAATATAGATTGCATCCTTTTGGACCCACTGTACACAAAAAGCTATTGAAAAATCGAATGAAAGACTAAATTTTGATTACAAAGTGTTTAGTATTTGTAGTATTAGAACAAAAACAGAAATCAAATTGTGAATTAGTTATCTCTCCGAATTACAAATCGGTGGATTTATACGACTGTGAAACAAAAATATTTGCTTGTATCGACGAATACTGAATATGTAAGCGTAGTTATTTGTTAATCTACCATATACGTGTTCTAGCTAAATCCAAAAGGAATGTCTTACTCGCTCACACTGGTTGTGAAATTTCATTCTGTGTTTGTTACAAAGTCTGACAGAGCATATCTTATTCAGTGCTTTTATCGAGAAAGTGAAACCAGTGTCAACAGCCATCTGGGCGTGAGGTAAGTCGATTATTGATTACTGATTCTATGTTCAGCAAAGTATATAATTTATAACAGCCATACCGGAAATTTGGCAAAATAATTGTATTTGCAAGATAGAATGTTTTGCCTTTACGTTTTATATACTACGAGCTACCTGCACTCTATCACGTGAATAAGTTGTTTATCCCGGATCCACTTCTGTAAATCATAACACATATATATGTAGTATTCCATGATAGCATTGGATTGTTCTTCTACTGACGTTTGATATTGATTGCCATATTGTTACGAAAGCATTAACTAACATAATACGATTTTTTCGTTATACTGTATCTTTTCAATGGTACAATAATATTGTAAGGCACAAAAATTTTATGGCGGAAAAGATTTAGCAACCTGACGCCAAAACCGAGGTGCCTGCAAAAAATCGATGCAGCTAAATTTCTAGATCTAAACAGCATGCTATGGTTGATGCCTCTACATGTGAAGATTATTTTTCATAGCTGTATTCATAACATCAGGCGAAACAGGTTACTTTTGCTATTTCAAAATAAAGATGTCATGTCGCAAATGTCGTAGATCGGCGTGAGGATAGCGGCACATAAAAACCCAAAATTTACCAAAGTTAGAACTGTGAACCGATCGGAAACAATTAAGACCACGAAATCCAACCATAACGTAACAGTGTCAAGATTTTTGAGTAGCACTGATAATGAGCAAATAGTGGCCAAATTTGAAAATCGCTTTGGTTGCTAGAAGTGACCCTAAATAGGTTTAATTCCAAAATTTCAAACTAACAATCTGCAATTTATATAGCATTCTAATCGAGCTTCAAGAAGAAGAAGCCAAATGGTCTCATAAATTATCATTTTTAAAGATGTTGAAACCGATTCGGGAATTCAACTGACGTGTTAAATACAGCCTTAAAATTAGAATGACAAACGGTAAAAGCAATCTGAATGTGACATAACGGTCTGAAAATAAGTTGCCCTTTTAGTGGTGACAATTTTCGCTCTACGCACGGATCGGCGATGCTTGGCTGGACTCTAGAGTCGATCAAAGCCGATACTGTCATAATTATAACAGCCGGTGTATAGTACAACAATCTCACAAAGAAGAACTGTCGATAGTTCCTCTGATCTCCTTTTATAAGTTCTGAATGTATATATTATTTGGTGTTTCTATTATAAAATATTATATTATGTCCTTTCTAACACTAGAAAATAGCAAATTTCTATTATTAGGAGCGTAAGAACCGAGCTGCGCCGAACAAAGCTTGTCATCGCAATAGCCGCGCCAGAGTCTAAAGTCTGTTTTCTACTTCTTTAAAAACTGCAAACCCTCCTTAAAAACCTGTAATAATATTTAACCTGTTATCAAAAAGACACAATTTCACGAGACTAAATTCAACATAATAACTGCATCGGTTCAATGCTGTAAAACGCTTCGAACACTGTAAATCATAAATTTTATACTGCAGAGAACTATCTGTTAATCACAATCGACTTGTGAAAACTGACCTCAAAATCGAAACATCAAACAGTGTACAAGATAGATGAAAATGTCAGCAAATAAGAGTGGAAAAATATTTAAAGATACCTGTGTCATAGGGCTATGAGTAACAAGGACATGATATTTAAAGATGTGAAATTTGACTTCAAAATCAGCAGCATGATAAGTGCTCCTGTGGTCTAATTCCCAACTACCGAAATGTCAGTAGAGTTTTGTTACGTTATTTGGAAAAAACAAGGTAAAAACTGAACAACTAACTCTGAACCCTAAATATGTGCAATGAAACCATATGTTAAACGCCAGAAGTTATAAACTCATTCATGAAATTATGGTAGAATTCGTTTGAATCTTCGGCGTCGTACCTTTAACTTCAACTAATAATTACCAAAAGGCACAACTATATTTAAGACTATCTTTCGCTACAAAATAGTATAATGGGTTATGTCTCTATTCTATACTCTATGGAGCTGTAGAATTGATATGAAAATTGAATATTTTCTAGAATTTAGTTTAATAAATGCCCAAAGTTAGTTACGAAAAAGATATACATTTTCTGGACGGTACTGCATTTATAACTTTATTTCAAGGGTTGCAAATTTTCTAAAAATAATCGTACCAAAATGAAAAAGTTGAAATTGCATTAGAATCGCTAAATCCTAATGACATTGTTCCTAAAGTAAAGGCAGGCTAAAATCTGCCAAAAAGACAGTATAATATTATGTCAGACAAAAATTTTGATCAACAATACGAATAGCAACATTTTTACAGAAATACCGTAAAACGTTCCTAACCGAGCCTGCAAATCTTCAGGTTGTGACATTGGACCGAAAACATAACGTAATTTTGGACCAATAATTCGTTTAACACGCCGGAATATTCATTCAATAAAAATTATCGGGAAAATCTACCAAAAATCTTTTGATACAATCTGGATAAAATATTACATCACATATGTTTTATACTTGGAAAAACATTTGCTTCGTAGATTCAAATATGTGGTGAATATGGGTGAAAATAAGAGGTAAATATAGCACGATCCTAGCTCTCCGAAACCATGTCGAACCCTTTATCAAGCAAATAGATAAGTTCACTACATGCATAAGTAAAAAAATTAGTTGGTAGTCTGAATTCATTTATCCGCTAAAGACTTAAAATTGTGAAATTGAATAAAATATATTTTATTTTTAATGAAAGTTTTATCAAGAACCATTCATATCTCTATTATTAAAAATATGTATCTAAACCTCTTGCATTTAACAGCCCGCTTACTACTGATACGTTAGAAGCCAAATTTCCGGCACCGCAGTGCACCTACGAAATTCGCGAAGATTCTACTAATGGACCACTAGCGAGCTTTGTACGTGTCGGAGATCCGGTGCTGCATGTATTCCGCTGCGAAAACCGTATGATTTTCTCTTTTTGGCATTACTAACGTAGCAGTATTATCTTTTTCTAGCATTTATCTGAACGCTTCAGCAAAAATTGTAAGTTGGAATGAGAATAAGATTGTAAATTGTATCTATATTGCCATGAAAAGCAACCGGTTCCCTATTGGAGGAGTAGTAAAATGGAGGCTTCCTGCCTATACGAATTTCACAACCTATATACTCTTGAACCGGCAGAAAGATGGTCTACTAGGCCCCTCCACTCATCACACACATGTAAAATGTACAATTATCATGACAGTTGCAACCTGTGGACACACCTAGTCTTATAAGTATAGAAGTAATAGTCCAAAACGCGTTATCTGGTCGAGCAGATGGCGTATCTACTAATGCCATTTTTATATTCAATGTCTCGGACTGATTTTAATTGAGTAACATCACATATGCATTTGGGTGGGAAATAGGTACCACAAGTGTAACTTTTATGTAACTTTTATGCAGATCATAAGAAAATACTATATAATAACCACTTCGTCTGATTTTGGCCACAAGCACAACATAATTTCAGTAAACAGGACGTATGCGCCACGAAGCAGCTCTTATATAAAGAGAGATTATGAGTCCGTCATCAGACTGTGGCGAAATCTGAAAAACGCAGTAGTTTAAGAGTTTAATACGAAAAATAGATACGACATAGCTCAATGGTTAGTAAAGGTGACTTTCACCCTAGCGTTTGCGGTTCGATATCTTGCTGCAATCGATAATCGTTCATCGAAATATAAACCAATTCAGGACCTAAAAGGTTAATTTTGACATTGTGTTACTTAAATCATTTAAACTTTAATGCTAACTCTGGCCCATGTTACCTTTAGGGGCCGGACGTTATAACGTTAGAAAAAAGAACAGCTAAGAGCGCGGGGTTCTAAGTAGCACTTTGAAGAAACATTTATAGGTCCAAAGGCATCCAGTAGCCCAATTCAACGTTTCACACATCAACGTAATACATTGGCTTCGTTGAGAGTACTTACTATATTAGACTGCGCTGAACTAGATGGAAAAAATTGTTTAAAGCGCCATGAACGACTACTTGTGAAACCTGAAAACTTGCTTTACGTGTGATTATGTTTCGGTATTGTACGTATGATAAACCAAACATTTCTATATGATAGTTTACTAGTCAGAAGAACTTCAATAAGCGGCTGATTCACACTTCAAAAATACCTTATTTTGTGTGCAAAAATTACTAAATAATGGGCAGTTATGGCCTTAAATGTTGTCTTTGCCCTAAGTTAAATTTTTAACCTCAAATTTTACTTCAGATGGACTCATTGCTTAACTACTCGTCACATGTTTAAAATAGCATGTGTTTTACTAGGCAAGCCTGAAGCTCAAATTTTGCGAAAATTATTATGCCTACTTAGCCACCATTAAATTGTTCAGCAGCAGATGTAATAGATAATTATACAAATGTGTTTAGGCAAAATTGTGGTCACATACCTTTATTCCGTAGTGTGAGGACGCATGCGCAAAATATTAAGATTATAGAGGTGTAGATTCTGACTGATGTTACACACAATTCACAAAATAAACTCAAATTAGTAATTGCAGTTCAGAATATGCAATAACGATAAAATCCGCAACCATTTTGCTCTGCGAAGGAATTCTAAGTCAACTTTTTGGAAAAGAGAAAAATCCAGTTATGTGTTACTGAGCCATGCGTGTTCGCATCGGGTATATTTTAGACGCACTGTTAAAATTTCAACAAATCCAACTATGTCCAACAAAATGTGGTTTACGAAAATCAAATTTTCGTGGATTTGCCACAGACATTTTAAATTACACTCCGTGTATCTACTTTAGATGTGTGCACCAAAGCAAATTATGATGCTGAATCACATAATAGCGACATAGAAAAGGTAATGGTGTTTGTGAACATAACAGAAATGGTGACTTGTGCGAGTTCATCGCTTTTACGATCTTGAATTAATGTGACAAAAGACATCCCATTTATACTCAACTAAAACGGGCTGCCGCACGTTTATTGTGTCATTGTAACGGTACTCTGACCAATATCGCTTGCGGCAAGTAAGGTATACAAGCTAGGACGATATGTACCATCAAAATTTGAGCTGAATAGTTCCACCAATAACTAAATTATAGGCAATACCAGCAAAACACGGGCTGGTTTTAGCTGAAAACATGGTATATCACCGACAAATTTCGACAAAAGCTGATATATGAAAGCGATATAAATGAAGACAAGTATCTTTCTCATATCTTATCCAAAAATACAGACACTTCGTGGAAGCAGTTCCGCTGTCATCAGAGGTTAAAAAATTTATCCATTATATTCTATTATATTAATCTTCCTACCACAAGCTAAGTAGAAAACTGTAGAAGATATTTCCAAATCATTAAAATCTGGCTTTACGATATTGCGCATTTTATGGCATGTTCCACATAACGTAGTTTCTATCATAAACTATGCCAACGAAACAGAAAGTATAAGGGTATAAGAAATCAGAAGTTATTTTTGAAGTCCAGTCATTACGGTCTAGGGTTTACATTTTTTGTCGACTTCGTTCTTTTAGAAGAACACGACCAAAGATGATAACAATACACCGGTTTCAATCCAATAATGTTTTGATGTCTATAGCTCGATAATGTTTTCTGTTATTGCAATCTAACAATGTAATGCTTTGCAGTGTGTGTTTCGATGAGCATTTTGTATATCTACACTCCAGCTCTACTGATACGTATTAAAATTTGGTTCAAGTTATATTATCGGACGTTGTCGTCGGATCACCAAGAAAAATCGGTGACCAACCTCGGTGCGACACTAGTGCTAACTTCCGCAGCGCTATTCTGTGTTTCAAACCTATCTGCATAATGAAGTATACAAGTGAATATCGAAACTGTGATTTAATCCTCACCTAGCTTAATATGTATACATAGTATGTATACAATATACATGCCGCATACCACAGCACAACAGTGCATTAAAATAGAATTTGTAGGAATAAGCTACAGGCACATAATTAGCCAAGTAATTCTATTGGAAAACAAAACGTAAATATTAATGGGAGAATAGACTTTGTCTATAAACCAAACTGCGGTAAGGAACGAGTTACAATATTATTTGTAACACAGCTTATATAGTTAAGGCCGTGCGTCAAATTAACTTAACGCACGGTTAGCTAATTTAGCTGTATTACAAGTCAGTTGTAGCACAGCCAGGCGTGCGTCAGGTGATTTGTACGCACGGTTGTGTTGTTTAACTCGTTCAAACTCGTGCTGACGCACTAGTCTGAACTCGTCACAACCGTGCGTACAAATCACCTGACGCACGCCTGGCTGTGCTACAACTATTACATTTAGCGATAGTGGTATTTGAATTATATATTACATTTGGTATTTGAATTATATATTACGTTAAATTTCATTTATTGCAGCATTTATTATTATAGTTAATTATATATATATATATCATTTGCGCTTTATTTAAATAAGTTTTCTTAGTGGCCAAATGACAAGATTTTTTCGCTTTTCAGCCAATTTTGTCGTTGGGTCGATCGCTGCTCTGAAATTCATTCTTGGTGTTTGTTTTCGATAACTGTCTTAAATATTATTTTCAACGACAAATTCCGTGTTGCAACTCGAAGTTCAGCCAAATATTGGAGGATGTATTTACCCGGAGATTCCATACATTTACCATATTTTCTGCTAAATAGGCAAATGTTGGTGCATTAGCTGATAGTATAAATATAGAACTATCACAATAAAGCCTTCACCCGGAAAACGGGGGTGGACGTTTAGTATTTAGCACTACAATCATAAGCTACAATCTAGCTTAAGCTGGTTTAACATCTGAAATGCAGAACACTGAAAACAAATCATAGTCTTGATATATACTTGCATACGACGGGAAAAAACAGTTTATCAATGATATAACAACAATTGTTGGGCATTAGAGTTTATAATTAAGCTGCCTCGATTTCGAGCATAGGGCGAAATAATGTTTACTTATTATCTTATATATATTCGGTTATTTTATAACCAAAAAAATTTAGTCGCAATATTATGGCGGTGAGATTTCCTGCGTTTGTCATACAGTTTACGTCGGTCCAGTTAAGCAACCTGTAATGAACCGGTTCCTGTTACATAATCAACAGTACTTATAATCTGTATCAGTCCAACTCATGTAATTATTTAAACTCTAAACCGGAATAGACAGTGAATACAGAAAACTGCTGTGACGCATTTCTCTTAAGAAAAACTAACCTTACTCATGATAGTTGTCACGGAACAAACCTTACTTTTCAACTTTGCTACTTTGTTCTGTGTTTGAAAGTGAAACTAAATTATTGTTTGAATCATTATTTGTTTGTGTATTTCGATAATCGCCTGCGATTTAAAGAAACAATTGATAATGTTCGCTCATACTACTAACCATCTAATAAGCAATACAGTGCTACATGCCCGGGAAGCTGCAACTCATAAAGTTCGTGATTTATGTTTTAAGTGGTAACAGGCGTCGGCGTCAGCCATACCACAACCTGGTGTTCATTCAGTTAATTATGCCCGCGGTTGTGACCACGGGTACAATTCATTGCAACGGTGTGAGTTGAAACGAATAAGCGGCTCTTGTGCATCAAAATATTTGAATGTAGCGCAGGCGCTGACGTGTCACATCGTTTTAAACAAATATGGTGGTGCATAAAATTGCTTTGTTGTATGTGTGCAATATTGTAAATGAGAGATTACTTAGTTCTCTACACACAAACTTGCTTATGTTCTAGCCGAAATTTATGGTATGCTTGTAAAGGATTGCTATGTTGATGACGGAAAATCCAATAAACAAAAAGTCATAGATTCATTTGGGTAAGTTGCAAAGATTAATTAATTGAATCAAGTGCAAGGAAACATGTAAAAATGTCCCCTAGTCCAACGAACCGACAAGCTTCATAAGTTGCTTCAGCCGTTCGGACATTTTTAAAACTACCGTGAGTTCGTTACTGCACTTGGAGAATGTACGAAATTTTCATAATAAATATGCAGATTTATAAGAAAAGAAGATATTATTTTGTAGCAAAGATATAATGGTGCTTTGGTTGTGCGCCTTACTAGGTTTAGCTATGTCAAAGCTAAAGCTAAAACGCCGGTGGTCCAAATAAATTTCTGTTCGTTCCTAAATTATATCTTGTGGGGTATGACACATCACTAGTAGCTTGCCTTATTGCCAAGGTGGTGAATTGTGAGTTGTGAATATATAATTTGTCAGCATCAAGTTACGAAATGAACCGAATAACAGCCATCTTGCTTGTATAGTTAAGAAAATATATCCCATTATTTAGTGTTTAAGGACTGAAAATGTGCAAATATATAGAGGATGAATTGCACCACAAAATGAGACCAAAAACACCTAGACCGCGTAGAAGAGCATTTTATACAGTTTTAAAGAGGTTTATTAGCTCTGCAGCATGAGTTCAGTTTGACTCAGATATGTATACCGGTTGTGGATAAGCAATAAATAACGTAAGTTTCCGCAATTTGGTGGCCCGATCTGAGCCCCTTCGGCCCGGTTTTAGGAGGAACATATTGGATTCGGGTTTCGAACGTAACTAAAACGCACAAATAGGAATTTCAAGTGTTCAAACGAACTATCAGGCGAATCAATCTGCCCGCTGAAGGTTGAGTTATGCGTGTCACAAAAACCAATAAATAAATTGCCCACTATTCCGGTTAGTAAAAATTCTTCGCTTCACTCGTTTCCCTCACTATACTCAAATTCAATTACTAAGCTAACTTCATTATTTCGAAAGTTTAGTTTCTGTTTTTGTTTATATTTTATTTTTCAAGAATAATCATCTACTTTTCACGGCTATTTTGCCTACTGAAGCACCCCAGTATTAAATTTTCCAATGCTTTAACAGTGCTAACTCAAGCTCGGTTTACCACAGTTAGTTGGCAAGTCGACGTATATACGAGTGTGTGAACATAATAGCTGTGACGAACAGATTAAAGTTCGAAACAAGTAAATAGAAGTTACGAAAAAATACCATTTCTGTTGAGATTAAGAGTTACGGAAGTTGGCATTAGCGCAGTCGGGATCTCGAATAAGAAATGTTTTATTAAAATGGCATGGTGACAGCCAATCGTATGGCTTGCTTGAAATACCTGCCGTACTAACAATTTATATGAAGAAATGTCTCGCTATGTGCAGTTTATAACAACTTTTTAAAATAGTACTAAAAGCATATATTTTGCGCAACCTTCAGTACGCCACGAGGGTTGTTTAGTTAGATATCAATAAGACAAACGACGGTCAATCTTTGATCTTATTGAGTGCCGCAACCGACCTTTAAAAACACCACGATCCCCGCTGGATGTTGACCTGTTACGAAAAGGATATATCAGTATTCCAAAC
The DNA here is from genome assembly GCA_030248225.1 of Trileptium ribeirensis. NCBI lineage: Eukaryota > Metazoa > Nematoda > Enoplea > Enoplida > Thoracostomopsidae > Trileptium > Trileptium ribeirensis. The sequence goes on along the minus strand of JASANE010030511.1, from coordinate 3,657 downwards.
AAGCGCGGAAACGCTGCGAACGATCGTAGGCTATCAATGTCAAAGGAAACCGATATACATGTCTAGGTAAATTAAAGTAAAGATACCGTGTATACATGTTAGCAAAATAACATAGAAGCCACGAATTAAACCAGAACTTCCGGTTCGAATTATAAACGTTGTACCAATAAGGCATAGGATATGCTCATAGTATTCCGTCAGCACAGAATGTAACTTCTAAGTAAATTAGTAGACATAACTTTGTCATAAATCTAAGTTTGAGCACCACTAGGAAAACTACCTTATTTTGTTGATAAGTACCACCAGACTAGGATATTCCGGTGCATCTTGAGTTGCTAAATTTCTGACTGTGAGTTAGTTTGGGTACACCTTGCATAAATATCATGAAACCCGTTATTTACAACACCCGTTTTCAGGTTTCAGGTTAATAATTATTCAATATTAGTACGCTATTGGTTCCTGTACTTAGTTCATCCACTTTGTATTGATAACACCGCGGGCATATTCGTTCATTACGTGCAGATCATATACGAACATATGTTTAATATGCTAATTAGCAAGATCCAACTGTTTTAGAAGAAATAACAACATAAACGAAAGCGATCCAATCATTCTTTTTTCCTCTACGCAAAAGAGAAACTGGTGCTATACTCCACACCCAATAAAGAATGTGTTTCAAACAGGCCAACGTTATTATATCAAATATGCACTGTAATTTGTAAACACATGATATGTCATCCCAATGTTATTTTCTGACATTAAAAATTTTGCAATAGTTCGTAGTACACCTATCTAAAGTCACTTCCGGAGGAAAAATATATTTCCCAATAAAAATGTTCACAATTTTTACTATCACATAGCCATGATCAAGTAACGCTCGCAAAAACACACAGATTTGTTATACTTCCTATAATGCATCATAATTATCGCTGGAAATTAAATTATTTCCATTTGCCGTCCCCAAAAAGTAAGATTATCAGTCGATCCTTTATGTGCAGCTAAACAAGGTAACCTAGTCATTATAATCATTATGTTGCGTGGTTTATTATGTTGCTATAAGCTTGGTGTTAAACATATATGAAATTTTATTGTGATGTGTCACTTGCTTGGGTAATATTTCCGATCAGCTTTTTAAGATCCACGATTCTCGGCTTCCATACCAGAAAGCGATGGCCTCTACGTAAGGCTATGTGCAATGGTCTGGTTAAATTTTTGTTGAATGTGTCACTTATATTTCATGACTGTTCGAGATATTTGTTGAAAGCCTACATTTTTGCACAAAAACCACACTGCACAGTTGCGCTACCGTAAGACTAGCTTTCATTACATTATCGACAAATTTCCAACTTTGGTTAACACCTGTAGAGATTTGCAAAATATTCCGTGAATATATATATAATGTTTGTCTATTATTATATATATTATAGGTGCCCAGTCGACAGTGACCTCATGACCACACCTGCATACCGGAAAGATCACTCAGAAGCGGCGGCTGAAACGATTGTTTTCAAATGGCCTGATGAACCTACAGTATACTTTAGTTGTCAGATTGCACTATGCATGCTTCAAAGTGGCGAATGTGAAGGCGTAACGGTAATATTTTACCACTGCTTCTATGGTGCTTGAATATTACTCTTAGCCTTAAACAAATTTACTGAGCTTGCTGGTTGATGCAATACACTCTGGGTTAAAATAATATGTAATTGTTCGTGTTTAGTAGCCGATAGGGTAATGTTATTCCTAATTCTTACTCATCACCACTCTATTGGTGGGGGAGTTATGAGAGAATAATAAACGTTATAGATGCAGAAGTAAACTTCATGTCAGAGAATGAAAAGTCTAGCAAAGCGATTTGTTGACCTTTATGAAAGTCAGGCCGTCATTAGTTAACTTATGGGTAATACCGCTAATTATAGCGCAAATGTATTAGACTTCATTATCCGCAAAGTGAAGGTAAAACAAAAACGATTTGAAGTGGAAATTGAGAGCTCCAAAGCCGATATATAGATAAACGTAGCTAAATTAAACTTACTTAACTAGATGTAGTCCGTGTGAGTCTTAACTAAGGTCGAGTAATGCAAAGATCTTAGAGAACGCATAGGAGACAAAATCGAATCACAGTTCAAGTAACGGGCGTTAGGTTTATATGGGTCCTGATTGAAATTTGTATTTTATCATAAAGTTTATTACACCAAATATAACACGAATATACATATAGGTAAGTAAACCTTCAAACACATTTACATGAAATGTGGAACGCACTGGATATATATAGCAAATTAGACCGATTGTACGGACCACGTGACATTACGACTCTTGATTCACTGACTGTGCGAGCAATCTGAGGCCCAAATTCAGTCCGCTCGAATTTAAATAAACTTAAATTTGCGACACGAAGTAAATGTAGTCTCGGAAACTTCTCTAACACCAATGTTTACACAGTTAAGCTCAAAAACTTTCAGAACTGATAATTTTGCTCCCTAACTTAAACTTGAATCTTCACGTTAGAGAATCATTTTTTGTAAAATTCGCAGAAATCCTAACTCACAACAAATTTCATGAAATCCAGCAGTAAAAACATTTACCTTTCCGCTAATGTAAGTGTAGTTTTTTGGGCACCCATGGTGTACACTCAATTTCAAGAGATATCTAAACTATTGCCTCAACACACATATTTTAAAATTTATTTTCACTTAAACTCTCTTAAAACAAAATTTTTTAAGGATTATATATAAAATTCGTTGCTTAAAATCAAGCCCAAAAACGGACGAGCGGATGATAAAGCGAATTTCTTAACGGGTAGGCCACATGAGGACCCATTTGGTATGTTTCCCTAAAACGTGAACTAATCAGTTTAACGTTAAAACCCCAATAACCACGCCATCCTATTTGCCCACTTTTACCAGATTTTGTTTAAATCCTATAAGACATGACTTTAGTGTGTTGACAATTTAAAAATCGTGAACACCGTAATTTTGCTAGTTTTACACACGCGATAGACGTATTTCAACCAACATACGATAAATAAACACACTATATAATAACACATACACTGTGGTACCAAAGTGAACAACCAACAACTCAAGCATAACATACATAAGCATACAGAACACATATAGATGACGCAACAGAGCTAAGTTTCCCGCGATAAAGTTCCCACAATGACTACATTATATCACACGAGTAGGGGAAGTATCCAATACATACCTAAGAGGTTGCTCAATGTGCTGTGTGCATCAACAAATCTTTGTAGCGCTACGCAGTAGTCAATAAAAGATGCAGCGCTCGACAAGCAAAGAAGTAGCGAGAGCGACATTAGTAAAGTTACATCGTTGGTGAACATATAGGCAGATCCTCCCCATCAAGCTACACTCACCCCTTGAAGCCTCTGCAACCCGTCCACACCCCGGACAATTTTGGAAAGCTTGTAATCATTTCGGAAAAATCTAGATAAACGGAAATGTTTTAGATTGGCCAGGGTTTCCGGAGATAGTTTGAATATAAATAGTTCGGTGATATCCCCAAACCCTGCTTATAATTTCTTCACAATCGACACAACAATAAACTGTACCTGTTATAATTTCGCTGTTTCGTCTCATATACATGACATAATGTACTTGGAAGCAGGCACCCTGCAACGAGGCGGAGCAGATGCCT
>JASANE010030510.1:0-21406 GCA_030248225.1 Trileptium ribeirensis | reverse complement strand
GCCCCCATTCCCCGGCGCCGCAGACCTCTATGGTTATATCCTTATGTATGTATATTATATTCACTTAATATATGTATAAGTAATATTAAAATTCAAATAACCGTACAAGCTATATAGCCACAAACGGTCGATGCAATGCATAAACTGTTTAGTTTTCCATACATACGTTAACGAAAATCTGAGGATTTTTGATCGCTTCTCAGCTTACTGTTTGCTTTCAAAAACTTGAGAAACAAATTACATTATATAGTTCTTATCTTCATTTTCAACGAGTTTTAAGTCTGTATAGCGCGATAGTGAATTAAAGCATAGCAATAGAATTTTAGGGTTTTGAAAAAGCATAAAACTGTACTAAATTCATTAAAACTAGATTTTTTGTAATTTTTAATAACGGTTTTTGCCACAAGAAGTAAACCTGAAGTTAGAAATCAAGTAAAATTTTATGTTGAAAACATTGGCAATTTTGGCCAGATAAATTGAGAGCTTAGCCATTATTTTGAGAGTTATCGTAACATAGAAATTAAAATAATGTGGTGCTTGCTTGGCCATGCTTTAGGTATTAATATTCTTTCAAGTGCTTTCACAGGGCATGAAGAATGTTCTATGAATAGGTTTTCGGAACGCTGGATACGATCATTGGGTTATCTTGAGAACTTATTTTTGAATGGTTGGATCCATGAATACTTGGTCCGTATTCAGTTGTTTTCGATGGGTCTAGGGTCGACAAGGCTTTAGGGTTTTCAGAGGCATCAGGGTTACAGAGGTTTTAGTGTAATGTATACATCAAACACGAAGCCTATCACAAGTGATTACACAAAATGACCACTTGTTGAAACCACGCTCGCTCCGTTTCATGATTACTTACTAGTTGCTAGTGGTTTTACCATGCCATTATTCACAAAATACAATTTTAAAACCTTCGCCTTTTATAAACGGATATATCCAAAATTTTCTTAATGCTACAGCAAAACCAATGCAATGCTCACAAATTAGTGTATTGATAGAATGGATCAACAAATACGACTTTTAATCAGAAGCACAGAGATGATGGTTCTCGTTGTACAATACTGTTACATTATTGAACACTCTATTCGCTCCACACATTTCAGGATTATATGCGTTTTAAAATACATTAATACTAATTTTAGGCATTTGTATAGTCATGTGTGTGCATAGCTGTTGCAATGTCTATAACATTGTAGTTCCCTAACTAGGCAATCAATTTTATCACTTTGCAGTCGGCTTCATATGACTGGTGGTCCCTAACTGTGGCTCTGTAATTTTTTAATCAGCATGAACCTCGAACATTGCAAACCTCTGTGATATATTTCTCAAAACACAAATGATCAAACTTTCGTCTTCAAAAACTTACCTTTCCATAGCCGAGCCTGTGCTGGGATTTGTTCGTTAAGTAAATCCGAATGCTTTTATCTACTCATGTACAATTATTCGCGTTTTTATTTTGTTATGATCAACAAATTGAAAGTTACACAATTATATAATTTTAAGATTTGAAATTTTAATAAGGAATATTTAATTTTATACATTATAAATAATTTTCCCTTTATAGTTTTACAGTTTTTAGTTCTAAATTATGTAGTACCGTGATAAATTTTAGCCATTTTATAGTACTAAAGGCGTGTTCACACGCTCAAACTATTTGTTCCAATTTTGATTTCAAAATTTGAGCTCAAAATTTGATCAAAAAGTTTGAGCGTGTGAACACGCCTTTAGTAATCAAGGACGTGGACAAATTTTTGTCCTACTTGTTTTAGGAATTTTCTTCATTCTGCCATGTATCGATAGCTACAAGAAAGTCGACCTTCGCGTCGTATCGTTTGATGTACCCCCACAAGAGGTAAGTTTTGCGAATCTAATTTGCTATTTTATGATCTTTGTAATTTGTTTTCCGATTATTACGTTGCACTTTGAAACTCCGTTTTCAAAGCTTTACACAAATTTCTACGTCTATGTTTATTCCAAATTCTTTTATAAATTTCTATGAAATTGTTGTCAATATTATTGCCAAATTTCCATTCAGTTAGAACATAAAGACAGTTATTTTCTGTTATCCTAAACTAGCGAAAATGTAAAGTTCTTTATACAATACCTGGTTGCTTATGTTATCACCAAGCTGGTTAACTGTGAGTGTTGAATGTATAATTTAGCATGAAGTAAGCTGCTACAGTGGACATCAACTTACTAAATGAGTCAAATATCAGTCGTCTTGCTTGAATAGTTAGGTAAATATGCTCACTTATTACGTATTTAAAGACTCACAATGTGCAAGTACATGCAGGATAATTTGCTGTACAAAATGAGACCAAAACACCATTATAGCTGTAGCGGTTGTGAAGATATCATTGCTTTCGTGTAGTTTGGGTCTCATAACCGTTTTGACCCAACCGTGCAGCGCAAATAGTGATAAGACCACAACACATGGATATACGTTAGGGTAATATGCTCAGGGCCCATATAAAACCGTCTTTTAAACAAAATCCTTATTTAGAGCATTATAGGTGTTATAGATTCTTATTTGTTCTACAAAATGAGCCCAATTTGATACAGATATATTGTTATACCTGTTGCTGAGGTACTATAAAAATCGTGATTTTGAGGACTGTTCGGGACATGACACGAGCTTCTTCGGGTCGCGGTTTTAATAGGAAGATGTTGGGATCGGGCTTCGCGCCTGTCTAAAACAAAATAGAGATCACAGGGTTTCAAATGAACTATAATGCATAAGAATTCGCCTAGCCAAAGTTTATTTCTATGCGTAAACCTAAAAAGTTTATTTCTATGCGTAAACCTAAAACACAATAACGGACATTTTCAAACTTCACACACTACTCCGGATAGTAAGAATTCTTAGCATCGCTCGTTTCACCAACTACGCTCACAATTCGGTAAAATATCCAAATATGGTGCAATTCAATGAAATATCCAAATATTGCATCGTTTCATACACATTTTTATGTACTATATAATAACTTTCTTCTTTCTACTTATGCGTTAGTCCTTCGAACAACGACGGGTTGGCTAAAACTTAACAGATAATTGCATAATTTCAAAGTTTGTATATAAACAAAAATTTGGTATTTATTAACATTTAGGTCTAATCTAACATTAGTGTACATTTTCTGCGTTTGTAACTGTCTCAATGAGTTTCTGTGAAAGTGATGCTGTGAATCAATATTACACAAGCATTATAACCAAAATTCACTTTCACTTCTGGCAATTAACTGCTAATGAAAAGCGATATTCCATTTTAATAAAACACAGCTCAATTTCAGATACTGTCGAAAGACTCGGTGACCGTCGCCGTTGACGCTGTTGTTTATTTCCGAATTCACAACGCAACAATTTCGATAACAAACGTCGAAGATGCGCCACGAAGTACCAAACTGCTCGCTCAAACGACGCTGCGAAATATTTTGGGCACCAAAACACTCGCCGAAATGTTATCCGACCGAGATGCTATATCGCATCATATGCAAGTAATGCAATGTTCGCGTTTTGCCATGAAACATGTATTACCACAAGGTGTTTAAGACAATTGGTCAAGATCTAGTTATGTGATGGACACAGTCTATTGTATAGAGTATGGGTAGCGGTCATGGACTATCTTCTGAACGTGCTGAGTGAAATATACAAGTAAAAGTAGAATTTTCATGGGAGCAAAAATTTGTCGCCAGGTGTCATTTACGCAAATGATGTGTCACGCAGTCCATCATGCGCGTACATTATTCATGACCTGTTAATATACACTGATCAAGTTACATTTTCAGGAAGTAAAAATCACTATGAATGCTTTGCTATAGCAGGTTATCTTAAAAGGATTCTAATTAAAAACATTTCAGTTAAACAGTGTTAAACTAGCTGGACGCAAGGGGAACTAAATAAAAGTCAATACTTTACTTTTATGGACATTGTGAAACCGCTTGTTTCATTATGCAGTCAAAACGTGTATAGAAAATGCAAGTTTTTTGATTCAGACGACATGCTATGAATTTGATATCGATTTTTGTCACATTCAGACGTCACAGCCATGTAAGAGATAGCGCCATGATAGTGATACCACCTGAACGGCCGGCTTGGCTAAATGCATTCACATGCCAATAAATAGGTATAACAACTATGGTTCCAATTTTTACTGTTGGTCGTTGTAATCCGTTGGAATACGGCGAAAGACTTGCGATGCGAAGGTACGAGTAAACACAACACAATTTTACGGATGAAAGCTTATCGTAAATTATGCCTTAAGAATAAGAAATATGCTAAGACATGGTGTACATACATCAGTTTATTGTAAATATATCAAATAAAGTGTCATTGACCAAGTGATTTAATGCTTGACGTAGAAACCAGCTTGTGGTCGGTTTGAGTCCTTATCTGACGGGACAGTTTTCCACTTTGTTCCGTAGGTTCGCACACACTATCGGATCAACAGTAACGTTCTTAAACTCATAGTAACAACACTGTAACTATTACTGTAACCAAAATAAAACGTAATGATTATCTTCCTTATCTTCCTGAAATATTTATTAGTTTAAGTAAAATTTCATGTATATGTGCCTCATAGAAAATAATATATAAACAGCGATAAAAGCGAAGTTTTTACTGTTTTATCTACAGCCGCCGTTTGAAGTATGTTAAAACAGAACGCCTGAATAACAGGTGCAATCTAACTTATTCCGATCACAATGACTTGCTATATAGCATTACATGCACTGGCGCCAGCACATTTACTACGTAATCTGATTTTTCCTTTGTAAACTGAAACCTACGATGAAGAAATACTTATTTGTGGATGAAAATACAGAATGCATGTCCGGTATACTTATATATACCAACAAATGTCACAAAAATGCGAAAATGACGATCTAATAAATTAAATTTTGGGTTAAAACATAATTGTTAGTTTTTAATATGAGAACGGCTGAACTGATCTGATATGGCTCCTATTTATAAAACATGTAATATGTTAATTGGTGAGATTTTACTTAGTCAGTTATGTAAAAATAGCCATACTCGATAACTACTTTTGACACCAAAATAACGTCAAAGTTGATGTTATGAATCTCAAAAACTATATGTAGCTGTATACTGACCGCCATTAATATTGACAAACATAAAAACAGCTCTGCGAGGCTACAAACTAATTACATGCCATTTGGGGCAGTAACATTCGTTAGCATCGTTTACTTGCTGCTAGCACGCATGTGTCATCTTCGATATACTAGGTTGCGGAACCCTATTATTGTTTACTACTTACATTGCATGAAAAGCAGTTACATAAAATTTTGCTCAAACAAACACATTAATATTCACAAGAGCAGTATGTCAAAGCTGAAATAATGAACGGATTGGAATTAAGTATAAGCGTAATTCTAAAGTCAGTATCTACACATGCATGTACAAGTGTCATCGCAGGTTTCGCCTACAGTAGTTTAACACATCACGGGTTTATTCTGCGCCACATACAGTGGACGAATTTACGCTTTCTGAAATTTTAATTAAGTTATTTATGACACTGAATACAGTTACACTTGGTAATTAGTGGCTAGACCACGGAAAATTTTCAGTTTGTACTTAAATAGTTGCGGTAAAAACCGAAAAGTTTGTAGTTCCTATTTTTCGGACTGTAAGCGAGCTTTAGTGTTTGGTTTTTTCAATTGTTCCAGTGACAAGATTAGACAATTGAATGTAGTATAAGAAGATAACTCAAAGTGTTACAAAAGACGAAAGCAAGGCCAACTCGCGAACAGCTATCTTAATAATCTATAATAACACTATGCTTATGTAAATTAGCCAGCATTGTGTATCAGAAATATATGCAGTACTTAAATCAAATATCTTATATACCACTATCCTATGGGATCATAGTAAAAAACGTGTTACTATGGAGGAAAATTTAAGATCAGCTGCGGTAACAATCGTGTCGCATTGCACGAGATCTCATCACACTTTGTTTAGATAGTTCGGTGGTAGCTTGACTAAATTTCGTTATAAAACGAATGCTACGTGTATTTCAAATGCTTCAAGATGAGGTATCATTTAGCATAACATTCCCAGTATAATAGACGTGATGCCTATCTCTTACACTAGTCAATATTGCGACAAATGTGTATATTATTATATATTATATTGCTATGAGCGACATAAAACCATAAAATTGGTGATGTCATGACAGAGGCCATATCCTTGCATATTATTATACTGGATGAAATCCAGAAATACAAATTAAATATGTAGTTCTTTAAATTTTAAATCGAATTTAAATTTAGTGGAATCTAGTAAAGATTTCAATTTCCGCTACCCGCTGTACTACTATCGCAGATGTGAAGGGTCTCGAAAATAGCATATAAATTTCCAAAATATTAAGCTAGTTATTACGATCGAATCAGTTGTAAATTTGATTTTTGTCAAAAAAATACGCCAAGGCAACCTCTGATAAATTTGTAATCATTGATTAAACAAGTACTTTATAGTGTGAATAAAAGAAAGAGTTTAGACACTCTTGTTTGGCTACTAATGGGTTGTGCCTATCAGAAATATTTTTCATTAGCAATATTTGTAACACAGCGTATATAGTTGAAGCCGTGTAATCAAAATGTTATAATGCACGTTTAGCTAAATTAAATGTATTACAAATCAGTAGTAGCACAACTACGCGTGCCTTAAATGATTGTGTTGTTTCACATATTCAAACTCCTTCTGACGCAGTCGTCTGAACGCTTTTATAACCGTGAGTACAAATCTCTTAACGTACGATGGCTCTGATACAACTATTATATGCGTGTAATTTAAGTTAAATGTTAAATTCACTTAGCCGATACAGAATGCGTGTATATTTGTTTCTGTAACATTATATATTGCTAAATCTGGGGAGAAAAAGATGAAACGAAATATTGAGAGAAACGAAGAGGCTCTTCCGAAGCAACGCAAGTCGGTATCAGGCACTGTAATACAGAACGTGAAAGCGTTTTCTTCTCCGAAATTATTGGGTATATTTTTATTTAAAAACCAAATTAAATAGTACTCAAACGTAAAGTTAAATTTTGCATCGCTCGAACATTACAAAAAACAGCTATATAATTAAACATGGATTTGCCTGATGCCTAACATGTAGGCATAATTACTGATATTAGATTTTATGTAAATTATCTGTGTAGCTAACGCTGGATGAAGCAACAGATCCATGGGGTGTGAAAGTAGAGCGCGTGGAAGTAAAAGATGTTCGATTGCCGATACAACTTCAACGTGCAATGGCCGCTGAAGCAGAAGCTGCTCGTGAAGCGAGAGCTAAAGTGAGTGAACTTTGATCAAACACAACAAAAAAGAGTATAAATAAAGTATTGGAAGATGCCGTGTAAAGATCAAGAATTTTCGCTGCGAGCTTTTACACTGGGCTTATACAACATAAATAACATGTAACATGAATTAGTCATTAACATGATAGCAAACATGTAATTCGGAAAGAAAATAACGAGAGGTAGTACCATAACTAAGTTGAAAATGCGTAAAGTCTACCAATAGAGTGTTTCTAAATGTGTTTTGAAATGTTAACATGGCTTTGCTTCAAGCATCCACGGCACATTCGCTCGTGAAACAATACAGCTCTATCACTACTGGCTCTAAATGATCGCTAACATGAGCCACTACATGTCAGCCATGAAATTATTTATCAAGAACATATGTGAGTTACGTATTTTAATAATAATAGTTTTTTGCCTTGTAAATGCCTATTAGCTCGTTTACCGAACGAATTAACATGTCAAAGCAACCATCGTCTGAAAAGTCAAAATCGCTGGCTATGTTAATCCTTTAATGTTCAAATTATTTTTCTTATTGTGCAAAGTTTAGCAACTTAAACACGGACTAAACACAGATTGTATGTATGCAAGCACCCACTCCGTTAAGCTATTCAGTAGCTGTTGCTCGGTTCCGTAAACAATAACTCAAAGTTAACGAATGAATAACGCACGCGCGAAACGAAAATGGCAACACAAACTGAGTTAACAGAGTTGTAGCAAGCGTGAGGCTTGGGTGTCGTAGTTTTTAACTAGAAAAGATTTATATCTCGTGTGTTTAATTTAATTGTGGTTCAGTTTACTCCCAATATGTTTATTACACCATCAAATAATATATTAAATTATACAATAAATTGGTGGCAGAGCCACTTACCAACAATCCTCACTTCGACTGACAGCAATCTTGTGGCAATTAAAATTGCTAAGACTACTTCGCAGTCGCTTAAATACCCTAAATTTCGCAATCCTCGAAATGTCATCTAGAATCGAATTTTAGCTCCATATTTGAAATGTTTTGAGTTAGCACTGAATTGTCAGAATCCACAACCAAAAATGAATCTAATTTAAAATCCTACTACGCACTCAAAATCACACGGCAATGCAAACCTTCTAAATACAGTCAACTATACATGCAACAATAAATGGAAAATCACAGTACAATGGTAAATTTATTTTAATCAAAACAAAAGTCGCAGCCCTATGTAAAAATCCCACGACCGAATTTTGACATCGACACAAAAATATTAAGTTTTACATTGCCCTGTGCCCGTAAAAACTTTGCTAAATCTAAATCACACACGCTAAGCACATGCCAAAACACAGTACAACAAATTCACACTTATACACATTTTAACCAACCGTTACACATCACAAACAAAACGCACAATTTATATACACAAACTTACAAAACACCGTGGATATATAAATTATGTCAAACAGTTTGGTAACTTCAATTAATAGTACCTCCGAACTTGTTTTCGTTCAATTATGGGTCATAAAATTATAGTTCAATGTTATTTACAGAAATCTGGTCTATGTCAACCCAAAAACTAAAAAAAGGAAATCAAAATAACAAAAATAAAATATGGTCATGGTGAGAATCGAACGTACGACAGCACACGTCCACATCTTTTTAACCAATCGACTAACAAACATATTAAATCGACTGAACGTAAAAGTATTTTAAATTCACCACTTCGCTTTACATGCAGGAATTATTGACAGTGGTAAACAAGCGAACATGCATGCATTTACACAGCAGAACTACATGTATTTTCCCAGCTTAGTTACATAGCTGTCACATACAAATACAGAAAGCTTGTTTTCGTCATCTGTCAGAGTCCTCCTTACAAAATTTTTGGTTTTGATTTTGATAAAATTCATTAAAATTATGTCGAACTTCGGCTGAAATTGACCTCCGGGGTATTAGATCGCTGACAGACACTAGGGGAATGGGTACATTGTTTTAAAGACACTATTTTAATAATTATGTGACGTTTTAAGAAAATCAATTTTAATAGGGGGGCGGGGGTCATTAACATTGGAGGGGCATATGTCAATTTTTTTAAGATTAGAAACATTAAATTTGCTTATAGATAGTCGAATCACAAGATTTAACGCCGCTACAGAGAGCATCGCAATATTTTGGTGTCAGCAGGCTTTATTGGGTTATATCTGGATATGTCATTGCGTTTTGATGATGTTTCTATTAAATTACGTTATTTTAGTAGTATTTTGTGAAATTAACAGGCACAAGTTCTTCGTAAAACAACGTTGGAAGGCAAACGAAAAATCCACTGGTATTCATACCATAAACCAAATTTACGATTTAAGGAGAAATTGTGGACTAGCGCGTGAAGCTTGTGGATTGGCCACCACTATACCACCGAGGCCCAATAGCCAACTTCGGTTGAAATAAAATATATAAAAAATTACCTGTATAAAGGGCACGTGCTGAAAAATATCCATAGTTGAAAATGTTTTTATCATGAATGTGATTTTTCGTAAACAGTAAGCTATATTGTATGGTTCATAGTTGATGAGGATCCTAAAAACACAGTCACATTCATAGCTTAAGCGTGAAAATAAAAATGTGGTTCTAGGAACTCCAAAACTTGACAGCTGTAAACATTTTTGTGTTTGTAGCAAAACAGCAATTACTCGTATATATTATTTGCAACTCAAAATATGAGTTACCTATCGCAAACTGAATAACCTGCTTGGCTCTGATTGATATTTTCTGGAAACGAACATGTGAAAATGGAAGAGAAGACTGTATACAGTTCTGTTAGATTGGTCTAGACATTGAAGCAAAGTTCTTAACAGCTGATAATTTGCAATACTTTGGCATATGGAGATGATAGCTAAGAGCCGGGATAAAGCTTTTGGTACAAATGATTAGAAGTAACCGAAACATATATATTATACATTTTTGCACATACTTCACATTTATAGTAAGCGTCTCGGTCGGAGAATTCAAAGAAATCGTAAAAATTGAACTTTAATGACACTTGAAAAACTAAACAAACGGAAAAAAATAGCAAAACCAGAATTTTGGAGCTCTTAGTGCCTAGCTATGCAATAAACTGCCCAACATATTAACCGCCGCAAGACATACTTCAGAAACTAATAGAAATTCATTTGGATCGTCAATTGTCGCGACCTTCAGTTTCAACAAAGCCAAAAGTAGTGATGTGATGGCCTTGATTGGTAAAGCCATAAATAGTTTCCTTCACGGCTTACTGCAGTGAAAGAGAAAACTCATAAGAAACTATATTAATAATAACGGATGAGCACCAAACAACAAGGCATATGGAGTATCCGCAAATGTCACGAAATAACAGTTAGGCGACCGTAAATCCAAACACAACTAACCAACTGATAATTACAAACTCTATTTGTACCAGCGTTCGACATGGCTAATTAGTTAGAAATAGTTAACATAAACACAAGTTCTTTTACTTTGCATAATCATTTGAAACAGAGATGGAACTGGGTCACTAACTGATCCAGTAACCCAATGACCCACAGAAGGTGAGACCCCGCTCCCCAACTGACCCTGTGACCTGATTCCGAAATGGGGACCCATTTGACCCAGTTCTCTCTGTTATCTGCCATGTTCACTCTGAAATAACGCAAGACAAAGTGTTCAATATGACTATCTCTGTATTGCTCACTTTCCATTTTTCCGAAAACAAATGGCACCACGTATACCCTAGTTTTCTTCCACATACGTGTGGGTTCTTTGCCAGTGATGTAGCGCTGTCCAGGCTGTACCACGAGGAGGTGATCAACTTACAGCCCACCCAAATAACGCCCAGTCAAGAGAACTGCTAGATACGGTTGTGTATGCATCTGCTATCGTAACAGCGCGCCGTCAAGAAACTGCTACGTACGGCTGCGTTAAACCCTATGTCGGCTATTGTTGCTGCGCCCAGCCAAGGGAACTGCTACGTGTGGCTGTGTATTCATCTGCTATCATAGCAGCGCCCAGTAACCCATCATAACTGGAACCGGTATTTCTGTATCCCCACCAAGACAATGGGTTGAACACAGTTGATTCGCCGCCCTGCGAGTCATATGGATCGACTACACCTTCGTATCGGCGCAATTCTGCTGAAATCATTCGTTGAAATTCCACTTCTGGCGAAGGAACAGCGTGTTGGGTTTGCTGCGATACTGAGGAACGGAACTGTTCAAATATATCGGGTTTAGCCAGTTTGGAAGTTGCTGGAGTACAGTCTTCCACACGTACATCCAAGCGTTGTATGACCGCTTTACTGCTATTCTATATCGCTATATGCATTATACTACATCGTCTAAGCTTACAATAAACAGTCTTTTTACAAAATTTTTAATATAATTCGAATAGTTTTAAAATCTAAATAAAAACAACAACGCTTGTATGAATTCACAGTGAAAGTGTTGAACAATGAAAGGCAGATGATATTAAAAAATAAAATAAAAATCTCAATAATACAGCTATTGTTGTAATGAGTGAAAGCGGAATGCATCAGACAGCTTAAGGTGCCCAACATTCGTAGCATAGGCGCAACTGGGTCACGACCGACAACCCAGTGACCCAGTGACACACCGAGGTGGTGACTCAGTGACCCAGTTCCCCGACTGATCCATTGACCCAACCAAAATAGCGACCCATTTGATCCAGTGACCCAGTCTATGATTTGAACTTTGTACAATAACCTACTCATTCATCCCTTCTTTCGAATACCTGAGCGTACGGTTTGTTTCAGGGATGCTATTGGAGTCGTCGAGCTGGCAGAACTTTGTTCGAGCGACCTAATGTGCGACGATATTTAACGTTGCGCTGTGTATCGGTCGTTGATACACGTACTCCACGCTTTTGATTTCGATGGTAGGGCGCAGATGAGGGCGATGTACCGCCAGGCTGCACACAGACCAGACCTTGCCAGTCTAGACAGGGAACGCGTAGTTGCCGAGGACCTTTGCCACTTTGTGCGGTTTTCTAAATGGACTTCGGCTCTTTTCCAACGTGTGGCAACCGAACACGAACCATATCCCCGACTTGCCACGTTTGCGAATTAAAACTGCGGCTCAGCTGTGGATAGGTACGGAGAAAGGAAAAGTCTGCGAGATTCCAAGGTCGAGCGAATATCGCGACCAAACAACAGTTTTGCAGGACTGCTGCCATCACTGAGCGGAGTAGGTGGAAGCTGAAGAGCATCGATTGAGTTTCATCTTCTAAGCTTTTGCGATCTGCAGCGAAGTATGTACAGTGTGTTTAAGTGTTCGATGAAACACTTCCACATAGCCGTTGCACTGAGGATTATATAACGGAACCATTTGATGCAGAATATCCCGATACGACACACAATAGTTCCATGTTAAGCGAAACGAGGTTTGTACCATTGACAAAAACCAAAACGCTGCGATTCGCAAATCGGTAGAATACTTCTGTGAGTCATCGATGATTCATTTTATACATATGTCGCCAGTGACAAGTATTTCAGGATACGATGAATGGTAGCTGATAAGTACTACAGCGAAACTTTGATGTTGTGGAGCGACTGCGCATTGTCTGGAAATGTCGATTGCGACTTTTAACCACGTCTTGTTCGGTTAATCCACAGACTCTAGCGTTTTATAGGCTGGATTGGCTTATGAGACTTGGAGCTGAATTGGCATGGAAAATGTTTGACAAATCGTTCCACTAGACGATCCGTACCAGGCCGCCAATACTTTGAACGTACCAAACGTTTCATCCATACGATCTCAGGATGACCTTCGTGTGCGAGCATCAGCACCGTTTTGTAAAGTTGGGTTCGGACAAAGATACAATTGCCCTGAAGCATAATTTCTTCTTCGAGAGTTCAAGAACAGTTATAGTTCATGTTTTCTTTTGTCGAAGCCAACTAGCTTGCTGAACGCTTGAATAACGTCTTGGATCAGTAGATCGTTGGCAGTTTCTGATTCGAAGACTTGTTCGTGATATGCCTGTTGTTTTGAAATTTGTTCGAAGTATAGTTCGCCATCCGTGTGTCTACATTCGGGGGCGTCGTGAACCTGCAATAGTGACAACGAGTCGGCAACGTGATTAGTTGAACCTTTTTATACTCGATGTTGCAGTCAAACTCGAACAGACGTTCAAGTCATCGCATGAATTTTTCCAGAAATTTTGAGATGTATACTCGTCCCCAGACGCAATCGGAAGCTTCGTGCTCGTTGATGGCGAAGTTGCGTTCACATTGAGATAACGTATGTGAAGCAAAGCAAATCGGTACTCCGAAACAGTTGTGTATTTGAGACAGAGCTGCGCCAATGCCAACATCATATGCGTCCGTTTTGACTGTCATTTCAGCCGTCGGATTGAAGACCGATTGAGTCTTTTTTCGAGCAGGACTGGTCCGATCGAAAGCACTTTGTTGAGAACATGCATGTTGAAATCATGTATTCTTTCGGATTAGAGATTAACGTCAGGTCTTTGATGAGTTTACCTTGATAGTTAACCAAACCGAGGAATGACTGTAGTTGCGTTTGATTCGTGGAAGTGGGTGCATCCGTATTGCAGCTACGTTTGCAGTATCTCACTTAATTTGATCGTCTTTGTCTATAATATGCCCCAAAAATGGGACTCGTACTTGATCAAACAATGATTTAGAAGCGTTAATCCGGAAGTGATTGTCGCTGAGCCGCTTGAGGACATTGTGGGGATTGGAGTCGTGTTCGTCGGCTGTTGACCCGAAAACAAAAATATCGTCGATGTAGCAAGTTGTATTACGATACCTGTCGAGTGCTTTAGAAACGCACTTTTGAGATACGCTGGCGGAATCGACTAGATCCATCGGTAGACGGTTGTGCATGTAGAGACCTATCGGTGTTGCTTTAGCCGTGAGGTTGCGACTGTCGTAGTCTAGCGGTATGTGGAAGTAGCCACGTCGCACGTTGATTTGGATTTGTACTTAGCACCCTGGACCTGCCCGAATAGATCGCGGAAACTGGAAATCGGATATCGATTTGCAATTACAGAAGATTTGAGCCATGAGCGATTGGAGGTATATCTTACACTGCCATTTTTCTTCAATACCATGTTGAGACCATGGATCCATTCGCTTTTGTCTATCGGGCTCCAGATACCAGGTTCTTCTATCTTGCAACTCTCGGCGATTGTGGCATACTTCCGGGCCATTGGGATAGAGCGCAGCGATATTAGCAGTGCTATGACCCCATCGTGCAATGTGAATATGTGTTGGAACCCGCGAAATGTTCCAAGAGATTCCTCGGTAAGATCAGGAAATTCGCAGAGAAGAGCCTGGACTTGCAGCTTGATTATTAAGATATAGTCGGCATAATATTTTTGACATTATTCGGCAATTTTCGTATGATTGATCTTTGATAACTCGTTGGTATTGATGATCACTTATTAGTTTTACAGTAAAAAGCGTGGTATGCTTGCTAATGACCATTACTATTAAAGTATATATATCTCACCTTTTACTTATGATACACTAGTTTATTGCAGGTTATTGCCGCTGAAGGTGAACAAAAAGCAAGTAATGCGCTACGAGTTGCTGCTGATATACTTAGTTCGTCACCAGCTGCATTGCAATTGCGCTATCTACAAACGCTGAATGCAATTTCGGCTGAGAAAAATTCAACAATCGTTTTTCCGCTTCCAATCGAGGTCGTTAAAACTGTGCTCAACTTTGAATACGGTTCGCTCATCTAGCGATTGATGCAACTGACATGTTTTTGCTGTCACCGAGTCGTCAAGCTTGGACTTGTTCTGATTTTAAAGGGCAGTATTTGTCGTGTCGTATCTCGTGTTTGCAATGAAAGATGTCATTCTGACAAGAACCCATATTCATAGAAAGCATGAGTCCTTAATATAAAAACAGAAAAAATTATTAATATGTGTAATAGTCGTAGCACGACTTGCCATGCATTCAAAGATTTGTATCCACAGTTGTTATCAGTTTTGACAAGGCAGCTGGAACCATCGGGCATACAGATGTCTAAATACACTGCAAAAGGATCTACCACTAACTAAGTTGTTATACAGTTGTATACACTACGTAGATTGCGACGTGGAAGTTTTGTCTACTCACAACCTGCGTAACATCATTAACGTTATGGTGTATAGCACCCCACTATGGTTATTTTATAAATAATTGTATACTGTGTCTCGGGTTTCTCTGTGTCGTGTCGTGGAAAACAGTCAACTTCTTATCAGCGGTGACAAAGATCTCCTAATAGAATAATTTGTTTATGCGTTTGATCCAGCCCATACAGTTCTAGTCTTATTCATGCACTCCGCATGCGACAATATTTAAAGGTACGGAATATGGGATGCAATCAGCGTTTTTAAAAATTATTTGAAAATTTCAATTAGCCGTTGTCCCGCCTTTTTCGTAACAGGTGAACGGTGTTGAAGACGCCATCGTATACAGTCCGCCTATCGTGACCATCGTTTTCTTAATAGTATACCGTTCTGGAGACCATAAACCGCGGTATCGTCGTTATTATACAATGTCAAAGCTTCCACATTGCTGGGTCGTTTATATCGTAGACACGACAGGATGCTATGTTAAAGTTTGAGGTTACTAGATGTTCCGCTGACTCCGTTGGCTCCGTAGTATTAATCTGAATTTATTCATTAATTACTTCTATGCGAACGGCGACGCAACTGTCGGTCAGTATTAGTGATGTCACGCTGCACCATGTTCCTAACGTAATCATCATGCTTTGTAAACATATAAGCCAAATTGGATTGATTTTTAAATGTTTATATATTATGGTAATATTTTATAATAATTATGGCAATAATTATGGTTATTTTATATATTATTAATAATAAAATGGTTAATTTTAAAGAAACGCTGTTAATTTTGAGCACCACGGGACTGAGTTGGTCGCGACGGTTAAAAATGCGATTAGAACTATATTTATGGCAAAATATTTCGATTATTATCACACATGCCGAAACAGGTGCTACCGTCCCCTCTGACGCCTCGGGCCCCTGAGGCACTGATCTACCCTCCTTAGTGTACCACCTTACACCTGAGGCTCCGAAAAATTGTTACTAAAATAGGTAAAAGTTGGAAAAAGGTTGGCAAAAATAGGAGAGAAATTAACAAAAATGAGAGTGCAACGAGAACGGGGTGCAGGGAAGTCGTCAACTTTCTATCACCACCCCCTTGTGGCCACCTCCTCCCCTCCCCGAAAGCTTCTACCTCACTCCTGCGACGAATTCTCGTCCCTGCAAACCCCGGAGACCTCGGAGCGTCACGATGTATGAATTATTATATACCATTCGATGAGTTGTGTCGAATAGTGGCATAGTAAGATGAATGCTTTCACTACCAGGCTTAGGATTTCACCTAAAGTGTTTAAATTTGCTCAACTTATGAGCAGCGGTTCTACTGCTACGGTAAATTATACATTTACTGATATGAGATTGAGTCTAGCTGCGGTTATATTTAGAAGACCCGAGAAAATGAATTTGAATTTTTCACTAAAATTTTATCTTGCCTTACTGTCTCCTCGTAGGAGCGTTTTTTTTTCTGCCAAACTATTGCCAAAGGTGAGCCACCTAAGGCCAGATCCACTGTTAAAATCTGAGGCGAATCGGTCTACTTATAACCTAGATTAAAACAATAGCCACAAAACGTCCAGATATTAGCCTGAATTTTGGCATTGTTTGACCATTGCTACCGAATAGGCGGAGATGTTTGCATACTTTTGTAGTTGAAGACGCGTAGATGTAAACGCACGCGGTAGAAAAAAATTAACTTAATACCCCGATCAGCTGTTGAATCGTTAGAGTTGCAACTGAATTTCTAGAATTACATAGTTATATAACGTAAAGATTCTAAGCGCTAGGTATGTGATCTTTTTGTTAAGTTTTATTAAAAATCTAACTTTTTATTTGTGATTTTGAGCATTTTATGGCGTACTTTATTCTGTACTTTATTCTATCACAGTCTATTATTTCTAGTTGACCCATACCCTTGGATATAACGTAACATAGTACGCGAGCATTTTCTTCTTTGAGTTCATAACTTACGTGGTTGAAAAGTGAATTTTTCGGAATGTCTAATGTCTGCTAATGTCTAGGATAGACTCAACAGTGAAAATTTAATTTTTGGGCACAAAAAGCAATATGTTTTATTTTGAAACTTAGGACGTATGATATTACAGACCAGAATATATAGGATATGAGAGAACTGTTAATGTATTATATATTTTACCATATGTTGCTCATTTTTTTACATCAGTTGCATATTTGATTGAAAGTTATTTATGACTTATGCAATGTATCAGTAAATCTAAATTGCTATCAAGAAAAAATTGATACAGAGCAAAATATATGAACAAAATTACTTCAAAGTTTATATAATGCAAAATGTTATTTCTGCAAAGAACGATAAATTTCGTAAACCTGTCAGTGGTTGCGTGGCACTTCAAGCAAATATGTTTCCATGCGACAAAGCTGGGTTTAGTACGTTTATTACGGATTTACGTTTTTGCTCTGGGATATTACCTGTTTTGTGCTAACATTCAGTCACATTCATATTCTATGTTAATTATACTTGCTTTATTTTTAAGCTGGTTTTCCCGTTTTAAAAACCGCGTTAATATTTCGTTTTGTTCTATTGAGATGAATCGATACTTAACAGTTAGAAGCAAACATATTTTTGTAATCATACAACATTGATTTCTATCCAGGTTTTGTTTTTCCTACAAAAGCAGTTCTTTTAGCGTCACGTATATATGCTTTAAACACAATAGAAGAGGGCGAATTTCGATACAAATCCGGCAAGTTTCGTATATTAAGGATTGAGGATCGTACATTACGTCTAAATTTGTAAATGCCCTGCTATCCATTAATGAGTGCAAACCACTGCAGTGTGTAAAACAAAACAATTCCATATCTACGTAACTGTTTAATATTGATTACGTTTTGTTCTATATGTTCGTATCTAGTAATCAATCCAGGTGACAAATATTAACAAGGTTTTATTTCTGTGCATCAATAATATTACTATGTTAGTATATAATTAAATTTTAAAGCTATATGCACCGGAAACGGAAATGAGGAACCATATTAAGGAACCGTTAATATTAACTTATTTCTGTGCATCAATAATATTACTATGTTAGTATATAATTAAATTTTAAAGCTATATGCACCGGAAACGGAAATGAGGAACCATATTAAGGAACCGGTCCCAGGAAGCCCGTTCGAATATTTTCTATAGCGCGGAGTCTGTTATGGCATCCCAAATTACATGAATGACGAAAGACGTTGGTGATGGAGTAAACAGGATCACCAAAACCCCCGTCGCCGCCGTCAAAACTTTCTGGATCAGCCAGTGAGGGCAGAACGTCATAAGCTGGGCATGTTGCAGGATATACCTCAATCATCAGCAAAAATTTTAGCCAGTTCGTACATTTATACTTCGCCACGACTTGTTCAAATTTGGTTTGCTTTAATCATATAATTCTGGAATGTATGATATACGTTGGTGATGGAGTAAACAGAATCACCGCACCGCCCCGTCGCCGCCGTCAAAACTTTCTGGATCAGCCAGTGAGGGCAGAACGTCATAAGCTGGGCATGTTGCAGGATATACCTCAATCATCAGCAAAAATTTTAGCCAGTTCGTACATTTATACTTCGCCACGACTTGTTCAAATTTGGTTTGCTTTAATCATATAATTCTGGAATGTATGATATACGTTGGTGATGGAGTAAACAGAATCACCGCACCGCCCCGTCGCCGCCGTCAAAACTTTCTGGATCAGCCAGTGAGGGCAGAACGTCATAAGCTGGGCATGTTGCAGGATATACCTCAATCATCAGCAAAAATTTTAGCCAGTTCGTACATTTATACTTCGCCACGACTTGTTCAAATTTGGTTTGCTTTAGAACTAAAGTTCGGGAATGTATGATATACGTTGGTGATGGAGTAAACAGAATCACCGCACCGCCCCGTCGCCGCCGTCAAAACTTTCTGGATCAGCCAGTGAGGGCAGAACGTCATAAGCTGGGCATGTTGCAGGATATACCTCAATCATCAGCAAAAATTTTAGCCAGTTCGTACATTTATACTTCGCCACGACTTGTTCAAATTTGGTTTGCTTTAATCATATAATTCTGGAATGTATGATATACGTTGGTGATGGAGTAAACAGAATCACCGCACCGCCCCGTCGCCGCCGTCAAAACTTTCTGGATCAGCCAGTGAGGGCAGAACGTCATAAGTTGGGAATGTTGCAGGATATACCTCAATCGGCAGCAAAAATTTTAGCCAGTTCGTACATTTATACTTCGCCACGACTTGTTCAAATTTGGTTTGCTTTAATCATATAATTCTGGAATGTATGATATACGTTGGTGATGGAGTAAACAGAATCACCGCACCGCCCCGTCGCCGCCGTCAAAATTTTCTGGATCAGCCAGTGAGGGCAGAACGTCATAAGTTGGGAATGTTGCAGGATATACCTCAATCGGCAGCAAAAATTTTAGCCAGTTCGTACATTTATACTTCGCCACGACTTGTTCAAATTTGGTTTGTTTTAATGATATAACTCTGGAATGTATCCTTGATGATGACATGAATCTTTGCTCGCAAAACAAACAAACGCAACAATACTTATGTTTTTGTCCTCCTGGACTCGAAACGGATTTTTGCCAAATTAATGTTTTATACAAATAGGCAACCACAATGGCCATAATTCCATATTTTGCACATTTCGCGCGAAACATTTTGACATCTGCCACCAATATTATTTAGATATGGCATTTGCTATCGAAATTTGTTTATCTGCAGATAATTTTTGCCGTTTTCATAACTGTGTTATGTATGCTGCTTGCTTGGCTCCCACTTATAACGAATATCGATCTTAAAAGAAAATTAGATCTGGTTTTCAATAAATATGGGACACGTTTTAGATAATCAGTTATAGCTATAAAAATGAATTTTCTGTATGAAGAATTCTCAAGCTTTCAAAAATTCCAGGAATATGGTCTGGTTTAGGTATTCCATGCTGTAAACTTGTGCTTGACCCGATATGGGTAAAAATTGGCAGCAAAGTATTGGCTAAATTTACAATAAAATGGCTAAAAATTCGGACGTGTTGACCTGCTACAAGTTGTGCAATATTCCTATAACGTAAACGATCTGTCTTTTTCAGGGAAATGTTTTTATCTGCCGAAGTCTTGACACGGACCATTTGGTCGTAGCAGTTATATCTGATGCAGCTAATGAGTGATTATTATTTACATGTTCATAATTTGTTTATTATGCTGTTATCAGATTAGCTTAGCACTGGTGTTCACCCAAACGTATCTCAACGATACTCACCGGCGCAACCTAGGTCCAAAAATGTATGTCTGTCTGACGTATACGCCTAAATACCATAGTTGTTTACTATTTACGGCGCGAATTATGTGTGACCCCCGACTGATGCAATAAGCAATTAGCTATGCCATTTTAATTATTATTATTATTATTGTATATTAAATACGCAAAACTCCAATTATAGTATTAGGTATTACCATAAATGTATATTAAACGCATGGTCGTTGTGTCGCTTGTATTGCTTTACGTAAATCGAGCAGCAAATTGTGCAAAACGTGGAAATATGTACCCGACAATTGTTTAAGTGAAGTGTTATTCAACTGACTGAAAACGGCTTGGTCGTACGTTAACTCTAACTGATGGCAACTAAAACGTGCGCGCGACGGGAGGAACTGAATCGGAGGTACTAGTCTCTATAGTACCGAAGGTTCCAAATAGAGTTTTCTGATTCCATCCCACGTAAAAAGACACCATTACTGCATTTAACCAGTACAACTTTAACCAGTCCCTATAGTAACATTTAACATTTAACCAGTCCCTATAGTACCGAAGGTTCCAAATAGAGTTTTCTGATTCCATCCCACGTAAAAAGACACCATTACTGCATTTAACCAGTACAACTTTAACCAGTCCCTATAGTAACATTTAACATTTAACCAGTCCCTATAGTACCGAAGGTTCCAAATAGAGTTTTCTGATTCCATCCCACGTAAAAAGACACCATTACTGCATTTAACCAGTACAACT